>JBBPFQ010777847.1:0-13307 GCA_037974815.1 Kaempferia elegans
CTGAGCCTTATTTGCCTTGGATTAACAACCTTCTTGGTTGTAACCAAGTAACTTCTGGAGCCTTATCTTTATTTATGTTTTATTTTATTGAAGTTGTGTTAAACTAATTCTTAATCACTACTAGTCAGCTCGAGATAGAATTTATTTAACTTGCAGGAATTCGAACTCCGCATACCGGCTGAACTGGACCTACAGATAACACATATCTATGTGTTATCCAAGATACAAAATCTTAACTAGATGCAATAAATCTACATCTTGAGTTTTGTTCATCTTTCTAACAACTCACTTGTATCTAATGTACACTAAAATACATACAAGTTACCTCATAGTTTTTGTGAGATTTATAAAATGGATTTTTCCTAAACTAAGGGTTCATGTATATCTACCTAGACATTTTAAAAATTTGATCTCATCCATTAAGGATGTCATTGGTCGGTGAAACTGGCCAAGTGCTCTTCTCATAAAACTTTTATATTGAATTTCAATAGAGAGGAAGAGTAGAGTGGAGTTCTTCCTAGTCCAAGAATCCAAGTCTATGAAGGTGATTATTAATAAGGTTCGCAGTAGTAGATATTAACAACTTGAGGTGGCTGATTGTCATACATGTTGACATCATGCTCCTTGACTTTAATATAAAGAGATTGTAATATGATACAAGTCTTCATGTCACTCCCAGTTGGTCATCCTAACATGTGTTGGTACGTTATAAATGCGTTGCTATTTGCCAGATTTACTCAACTCCATGCCTTTATCTTGTGATCTTGTGTGTTTCACCGCCAAGCAATTGCACCTCTTACTGCTAGGATAATCCGTTATGTGTTTGGCCAATGCAAAAGCACTGACCAAATAGTGTGTTCTGCAAAGTTGACATTTAATGGGGCTGGTCAGTTTTTTTTTGCAAGGCGGAATAATTCATTCGAATATTGACAGACACAATTGGCACTTGAATCCCTGTTGCCAAGTCAACTCTAGCTTTAACCTTATAATAATTGAAAAAATAATCTGTATAGCATCCAAAAATTGCTTCACAGAAAGTGTAACATAAACAGATAAAAACCTGGAACTGCTGAAACCTCTCTTCATCAGCTGCTAGTTGTAATCTTAAATTTTTCTCTGTTGTCAAAAGTTGTGAAACCTGTTCAGCATATAACTGGATCTGTGTTTGTTCTTTAGCTGACTTCTCTTCCTGTTGCTGAAGTTTGAGATCAGCGAGCTGAAGTTCTAATGCCTTCTGCTGTAACTGTATGCTCATAGTTCAGTAGATGAGGTAAGAGCAGTGAGCATAAAAGTCAAAAACAGCTCTATTCAAACAAAGATGCTAAGATTTTACCTTGTAGACCTTACCTTTTGGCCAAAGTGTTGCTCAGACAGAGCATACTGATCAGCAAGGAGCTTTAACTTATTTCTCAGCCTAAAGAAGGAAAGAAATTCATCATTCAGGAAAACTACAACTACAAAACAAATGAAAGGGTCATCATTTGGCATGAAGGCAATAAAATGGAAAATAAGTTGAAATGAATATATCAAAACTGGATTTTACAAAAACATATGCATTTTTAACATACAAAAGTTGATAATGTAATTTTCATCACATAAGTATGGCAACAAGGCCGTCCTTAACCAATATGTTGCCTAATTAGTCAATTATCAGATTAACCAATACATGTGAGAAAAAAAACAATATTTAAATGGTCGATATGCTACTTTGAAATCTGAGCCAAATAATCAATTAGATATGTTTCAAAATATGAAAAATAAGAATTGAAGTTCAAATAAAATCAAGACAGAGAAAGAGGACATTGGCCTGCAACCAATGGAGGATTTATTGAATCACATAAGTTTGGGCTCCTAAATGTGGCACCCTTAAACCAATCTATCCAATTATATTGAAACTTGAAAGGCCAACAGAATTGGGATTTCCTTATAGGATCAGATCATTTTAGGAAGAATTGTTTGTGTATGAAGAGATGCCAAAAGGTGCTTATTATTTCTTAGATGAATACTCCTACATCCATGTATACATGTTGGTTCATCAAGAATATGCAAGAAAAGTATTGTGAATTGTTGATTCATCGCTAGAGATGGCCTAGAAGCCAGAGTTTATTATCTAAGATTTTTCTATTCAAATATTCTATCCAAGAATTATTAGTATGTATTAAATCTTTGTCTATTTAATGAAACATTATTGGATCAAATGACAGTTTTGAGATAGGGAAAACTTTTTCAGGATAAAATGAAACATTTGATTAATATAAAAAAAAGAGTAATTTTTCATTTCTTAGCTGTAAAGATATGTGGACATGAAAAAGGGATAAAGTGGACCGAGTTTGACTTTATATTTTGGATCTTCGTTTTATGGAATAATGTGCTACTGCTAAAGTCTAGAAGAGTTGTAATCTTAGATTAAAACACTTTTTATTCCATATTTTGAATCTTAGCTATACATCGAACAATATGCCGCTACAAAAACACAAAAGAGCTGTAATCTTAGATCCAAATACTATGCATGGATGATATGGATGATATGAATTTCCTAAACAAATTCTTGAATAGAGACCAACCAGAGTCTACTACACTAAATCAAACAATTCCCATTAAATAATGAAAATCCACCAAGAAATAAAAAATAAGCACACCCCATGAAATGCTTTTTGCTATCTGCTGCAATAGAACTACAGAACCGAGCTTTTCAATTTGCCATTAAATGCATCATTTTGAAGAAAAATAGACATTAAGCTACAATCAGGCATCTAAAAAGGAACCCCACTATCAATTTTAATCATTAAAAGATATCCTTCAAATATATCTACAGAAGAATCTTCAACAATCTTACATCTCATTTTCATTAAGCTGAGAAAGGCAATCATCCTTTTGCACCTCAAGCTTGTTGCTGATATCCTAATATAAGAGTGTTAATTAATCAATCAATTTCTTGCATGAAGATAAAAGTACAAAAAATTTAGCATCTAAAAAGTGCACAGTTGTAGAAATGATCATTAGACTATAACAACATACTGATAAAGGAAGTATGTCTCACAATCGATTACTCGATCACCCAATTCTGAAGCAGCACATTCAGTAGTTATTATACAGTCCAAGTTCCAGTGTCGTACTTCAAAAAAAAAAATGGCAATGCAAAAGCAAAAGAAAAGACAAAAGTAGCAACAGGGCACACTGTTCATAGGATCAAAAAGTATTGTGCCGGAGATGGTGAGTTGGATTAATGTAAGAAATCCTAAAATACACAAGGCTCAAAAGACTACTAGCTATGGCATTTTGCATCAGTTTCTTACTGTTGCATTAGAATTTATATTAAGTTCCTTCCACTTGGAACTGTTGTTTATGTTCAGCAGTAAGCAATTTTTTTCGTAAGTATATTATTCCTTTAGATTTATAGTTCTAACAAAAATTAGTTGGACTACAAGCTGTTTGAATAGCAGGTTCCCTCAGGACCCAACTCTAAAATTAAGATAAATGACATGAGATCTAGAAAACCAAAAACCTTTGAAGATAAATTATTGTAGCCATTAGATAGCATTTATACCTTAATTGCATCACTGAACTTCGTAGATAAATCTTGTCTCATGTTCTGTCCTTCAGTGGATACTCTTTGACATTCATCCTATCAAAGAAAATCATATCAGGGGAAAAGCCCAGCAACACAAATAAAACAATAGTTAAAACTTAAAATATCTTATTCTAGATATGAAATGCACCATCAGCATTTTATTCTGACGTTGCAACTCCCTGCAAAGTGACTCAAGCCTCTCACGAACAGAGATCGCTGGAAGAAAAAAGTGATTTAACCATGAAAGAGCATAAAACAATACTTAAGTCAATATTTCCACACTTGAGTAATACAGAATAAGGACTTCCCTCTCGAAGATGATTGAGTGTGGGCAAACTAGTTTCATTGTCTTATCAAGCTTATAAAACATGTTTAAGCTAATTTATCAAAAAAAAAAAAAAATCCCTACTCCAGAATAAGGACTTCCCATAAGGAGATGATTAGAAACAAATAAGGCCATAAATGAACCTAGCCAAATCATACTTGACTATTGGCAAGCTTGTTTGATTATCTTAGTGTGAGCTTATAAAATATGTTTAAGCTAATTTATTAAAAAAGAAATTCAGGCTCGAGTCAAGATTGAGCCACAAATTTTACCATGCCAAACAACAAGATTTTCATTACAATTTAGTTAAAACATCAATCAAATAAATGAAACTTATATTATCTTCTCATTTTTACCATTTCAGGATAAGTTAGAACTAGAAAATGTATAAGATGTCAATAATATAGAAAAATATTATCATAAATAAATACATGTCTTATATATTTGTATATTTGAATAAAAATTCAAAATAGCTGATATTTATTTTGTTTGACTTATTTTCATGTTTTTTCTCGAAAATTTAATGGTTTTCATATCATATCTCATTTAAAAAGGGAAAGAGCACAAATGTTTCAATCTATAAGGAGACATGTGTGAGTTTAGGAGGAATAAAATGGTTATTTCTTACTTGTCTAATTACCATGTTTAGTTTCTTGTATCCGTGAATGCTAGTATATTTTACTTATTTTTTAGAAATGAAATGCTTATTACTTACGTGTTTATTCACCCTGTTTAATTTCTTATACTTGTGATCAAGCTTGTATATTTTACTTGTTTATTGCTTATTTGTTTGATCACCAGGCATACTTTATTATTCTGATCACCATGCTTGTTATTGATTGTTTGAATCAATATTTGCAATTGTTAGTAGATACACTTATGTGAATTAGAATTTTGATCATGAAACTCAGTTAAAAGAGTTTAGATGACAATTGAATGACAGCTTCATGCATTTAGATTTCACAAATTAAAAATTGAATACATAATAGGATCCATTGTATATGATCCATTGTGTCTATTTTAGAAGATTTTTTTGATAGGATAGTATGATGCCACTCGGACTTGAACCAAGATGGTAATTCACTGATTTGGTTATCAAACAAACTGATGTAAATAAGATACCAACAAAGACAGTCATGAGAATGGAAGTGGAGCTTTCATAAAAACAAGGTTTTCGATTTATGGACAGTCATACTAAAGTTATATAAATTTGTCCATTAGCTCACCTGCATCTCTTTCTGCTAAAACTTTTTGATACTTCAAAGTAAATTCTAGCAGCTCTTTATCAGACTTTGTGTTACGCTTTACAGTTTTACGTTTTGTTTCACTGCTTTCCTGAAATACCACCCAACATAAGACAGTAATTAGACCATAGGTAGTGCTAAGAATTGAAATGCTTCAGAAGGTCGAAGAAAATTACCAAAAAAACAAAAGTATCATTTTTATATCCAAATTATGTAAAAGACATGTTGCAACTTATACAAATCATTTAAACAATTGTAGAATGCTGTGTGAAAGCAAGAAATATCTGAAGATTCTGGCCTCCATCGGACATTTTGCCATCTAAATCCATATAGTGGTACCAAACAAATACTAACAAAATTTGGTGGATTATTGATACAAGTGAGTGCATATTTACAAGCCAGGAAAAAATGTAAAAAGTAGCTAGAGAACTCAGTTTGACGATGAGACGGTCGGAAAGTTGTGCAAAAACAAACATAAATGGTTCATTAGACAAACTAATTTGGATATAAGAGTACATATCATAAAAGAAATAGAGATGAATTCTTAAAACCCACAGTTATTTACTCAAAAAAAAAACTTATTTCTAAAGGATTTCAACAGATAAATATAACTGGGAAAGAAACCAACTAGTTAAGCAGTATATAGTAGGATTGAGAATAAGATAATTGTGACCCTGAAATAAGCCTTTGTATGTCTTAAAGTAGCGAAATAACCAAAAAGTAAATGAAAGTTGAGTCTTCTTATTTAAAAAAGAAAAGAAAAGTTTAGGGTGGTGCATTTGAAAACTGAAATTTTTTTTCTTCTAATTTTCATTTTTCATTTTTTAGAAAACAAAATTGATTGCAAAAAACATGTTTGACATGATGATGGCAACAAGCAATTTGTAATCCATTTAAAGATAGATCATATCCATATTAACAAGCATACATCAAAATCAATTTTATAAAGAAGCAGTTCCATCCACTCAAAAATAAAACGTACCAACATAGCAACTGCTAGTCAAAAACAAATGTCTACTCCTATTTAAAGAAACAATTGAAAGGTGAAATATAAAAGGTAGAGAATGCAATTAAACTCATTGTAACAGAACTAGCAAATAAACAAATATTTTAACAAAAAGGAATTCAACTATTAGGCAATAAGCCAATAATAGTGAAAGACTCACAAATTCAAAGATTGAAAGAAGAAAGGAAAAGGCATATACACCACCTGTACAATGTAAATTATGATGAGATCTAAACATATTGAACTCTGAATGTATGCCTATAATATCGTTGATGTAATTTTCCAAGTTATTCTAAAATCTACAAATATAATAAATTTTAAGTAATGAGCATATCCTGGTGTACATATAACCTTTAGACTAGTTGGATGCAATTCCATCTTGTCCTTTGTTTCTGCAAAATCCAAGTAACAAGTAAAGTTAATGTTATCTTCATTGAATAGCTAGTGCAACTTCCATTGAAAAAAATTAAGACAGCAAAAGGAAATATAAATGATAAGAAAATTCAAAAAAAAAAACATGCTAGAAAATATCATTAATGCAAATCTTCTATTGACTTGATGATGAGCAACATGTAAGATGAAATGCAGTGGAAGATGCACAAAACTCCCCTTAAAATATAAGACGATCATCCTGGTTAAATGCTATGGTGTGATAATCATAGGAGCTCGACACTCATGATTACAACCATTGATAAAGCTGGTTGGCATAACTAAAACAAAGAATTAAAGTTGAGTAACTGACTTTGGACCAATTCAAGAGAATGTTTCCCTTCAATGGCCTTCTTATTACTTGATTTCAGCTTGCAAACTAATACCAAACAGCGAATTACAGGCTCAAATTAACACTAGCTTGTATTTGCTATGTGTTCCATATGTTCAAGCTCAAGCCTTTTAAAGAACAACTTTCCCCTACATGATTTCTACTGGCAAGATTCACTAAAGCTCATCCTCATTCGTCACATTCCAGTGGAATTTTTAAAGCGAGAATAAATGAACAATGTTCCATCCATCTGACAAATCATCATCATCATCTACTCTCAACATGATTTACCTATTATGCTTATGGTATCCTTTTAGTTAATAGACCAGGAAGGTAGTAATAGTATAAAAGTAACTAAAATAGAATAAATAATACGGTGTAAAAGGGAAGTTTTTTTTTCCCCACCTATTTCCGAACCCTTGCCGTCTCTTTGGCTGTTTCCTTCAGTTGCCGTACCTAACAAAACCTCATTCTTCGGTATTATTGAATCGGATGCCTCATTACCGGGGTTTGACTCCGAAATCCCGTCTCGCCCCGCCGAATTGGGACAATCTCCGATACTATCCCTTTTCGCCGAGAGGCCCGTAGATGCGATCAGTTTCTCCGAACCATTCACCAGGAGACCCGGAGATACGGCTTCCGCACCTGACCCGGAGGGCGGAAGATACGGGTTGACGAGCTGTTCGTCCTGTGGTTGGAGATCGACAAGGGACTCTTTGTAGTCGGGAGTCGGCGGCGGAGAGAGGTCAGCGGAAATCTCAACGAAACCGTCGGGCAAGGAATCAGCTTCTGGGAGGCGGTTCGCCGGAGAGGCCTCCATTTGTTGCAGAACACCAAAGAAGAGCGAAGACCGACCGACCGACCGACCTACCGACTGCAGCGAAATGGAGAAGGAGATCGGAGTAAGGTCGACTGGTCTAGGAGGGAGGGGCTTGGCGTTTAATACCTCACGCTGGATGGACTCTTACTATTATTATAATGATTAAATATTTGGAAAAAAAAATAGTTCAAATTTTTTTTTAATAAGTAAAATTTATAAGAACAATCATGTTAATATACGGGTATTATAATATCTAAATGGTTTACAATTGTGTCTTTCCGTGGGGAGATGGTTAAAGTATAGAATGTTGTCATAAGAAAATTTAAGTTTGAAATTTAGCACGTCCAAATATATATCTCTTCCATATTGGCTTAGGAACAAAGAGTGAGCATTTACAACTTCATCGCAAAAAAAGTATAAAAATTCTTATAAAATTCATACATATTTAACATAAATAATAGAAAAATAGCAACTCATTCCACTACCCTCACTAAACTAAATTCTAAATTCATACATATATTAGCAAAAATTCTAAATTGATGAACCCAAATCACTCATATATATACTTCATTGTACGTCACATTTGATGATGAGCATAAGACTTTTAATGATGAACTTTATTCCATCCTCATTTGATGTTGGTCATCAATTTAGAATTTTGACTCTTTTTTAATTTGGCGAGGATGGTGGAATGAATTTTTTCACTATTTATCCATTTCAATTGTGGTGCAGGTATGAATTTTGTAAGGAATTTTACTAAAGAAATTTAATTATTTTTTAAATACAAGAGGTAAAATGCTACCGGATAGAAAATTCATAGTATTACAAATTAATATAGATGATTGTACCACATATTAACACAACTGTCAATGAGTAGATTTAATATAAATAATAATAATAATAAATTTTGAATATAAAAAATAAAAATAAATAATTGGGTAGTGGATCTATAAATAATTAATGATAATATTAAAGTAAATATGAGTGCATGTTAATGAGGTGTTAATATAATGAATAATATTATTTTAAGAAGTGAGATATATTATTTAGCCTCTCCTTTATGTTGATTGTCATAGTGTATTATTCAACCTTTCCTTGTTACTTCCCTTCTACATAGTGGAGGGTCATCGCGGAGGGGCCGTCAAATGATAATTTCATGTTTAGTTGCCAAAGTTAGATGTATTATTGTCTTTAGAGTAATAGTGTTATGGTAAGCGAACAAGCTCTTTTGTTAACTAGAGTTCAAATCTAACTCAAGACACATTACACAGTGCGATAGTAAGCTATAGCACGAGCTCCTTAGCCAACGAGTTATAGCACGAACTTTAATTGAGAACCAAGTCCTCTTGATCTGATTGGATATCCTAGATATATGACTCAACTAGACTCCTTGAGCGGATGTCGTGTCCTTAAGGATGTCGAATCTTTAAGATGGTCAGTATCTTGAAGTCGACCCGAGCTCGTCGTAGAACGATATCTGACCGGACGTTAGAAGGGACTCGGCCAATCTATCAGCAGAGCATATTAATAGTCCAACAACCCAACAGTCTAATATTCCATTTTACCTTGTTGTGTATCCTTTGTCATAAAATAAAAGGAATATTGCTTGTGCACCTAGTACAATATAAGCTTCTACCCTATAAAATATAGAAATGGTGGACTCAATTTGGGAAAGGTGTCAGAATAGTTAATTTTTTTTTTAGAAACACATCGATGTTTGTGCACATGGTAAAACTAACACTATATAAGGGGTCTCCTCTTAAAGGCGTAGGTGCGTACACAATAAGCTCTCATCACCATTGGTCATTATTCTTCATTTTTTCTTTATATGTTGTGAGTGTGTGTGGGAACACCTCCCTATCCCGGTTGTTGACATTTTCTACTTTCCTCATTTCTTTGTAATTCATAGGACCATTCAGCGCCACCTTCACCCATCTCTGTAATTCATAGGACCATTCAGCTCCACCTTCACCCATCTCACGGTCAACCTCGATGCCACCTGTGATTATATAGATAAGTTGAGTTTCTTGTATTTTTATTTAATTATAGTAAAAAATAATTATGTTTACTGGTCCATCTTTTAAGTTATGCAAAGAAAAATATCAATCCATTTACCAGGCCATCTCTGAGTTACATGAACAAAGGTAAATCATAGGATCTGATTGGATATGGGAGGGATTTTTTTTTTCCAACCCACATTTTTATTTAAGAATAATAGCTATTTGTTTTCCGAAATAAATTATTTTATCAGATAGACTCTGACTCTAGTCATCCATCTTAATGATGCAGCGGAGGCCTTCCCCTTTCAGCATTAAGTCGAAAGCCTTGTTGATCTCGGAGAAGGACACAGTGTGCGTTATGAATTTCTCCAGCTCCAGTTCCTGCAAGTTTACCAACGAGACGATGAAACAGAGCGATGATCAGTCGTTGTGTGTTTATATATACGCTCATTCGTTCACCTTGTTCAAGTATTTCTCCACGACGCCAGGGATGTCAGTGCGAGGCTTGTAGTTGCCGTAGAACGTTCCTTTCAGAGTCCTCTCGTTGAGGAAGTTCATCGGATGCGTCTTGAACTCGTCGTCTTTGCTCGGCACCCCGACGAGCACGGCCACGCCCCAGCCCTGCAGCGTTCAATTTTTGCTTAATTACTCTAAGATGTTGGAGGAAACCACGCACAAGCTTGAAGTGCAAGAAGAAGAAGAAGAAGAAGAAGAATACATCGTGAACGCATTCGAACGCCGAGATCATGGCTTTTACGTTGCCGGTGCACTCGATGCTCCGGTCAACTCCCCCGTTAGTCATTTCAGCAATCACCTGATCATGAACGTCACCAATTAAACAACGATAAGCAATCATCGCAACTAACTATACGGCTTAGAAACTGACCTCTTGAACTGGTTTCTTGTGATCTGCCGGATTCACAAACTCAGTCACTCCAAACTTTTTAGCTGTCAAAAAAGATCGATGATCAGTAATATGCATGCATGTGAAATATAATGGTAAAAGTAAATAATCTCACCTAGCTCAAATCTACTAGCATTGAGATCGACACCGATTATCCTTGATGCTCCCGAAGCCCTTGCCCCTTCAGCAGCCTATAATTGTGTGAATTTTATATGTGGAAGTGAATTTGTATGTGGAAGAAGACACTTACTGCAAGTCCCACTGCTCCAAGGCCGAAGACAGCAACAGATGAACCTTTTGGAGGTTTTGCGACATTGACACAAGCACCGTAACCTGTTGATATGCCACAGCTGACGACGCAGGCCTTATCGAGCGGCGCCGAGGGGTTGATTTTGGCGACGCAGCCGACGTGAACGACGGTGTACTGGCTGAAAGTGGAGGTTCCTAGGAAGTGGTAGATAGGCTTCCCGTCCTTGGAGAATCTGGCTTTGCCGTCACCTATCATGACCCCTCTGTCAGGATTGATCCTGAGGAGATCACACATGTTGCTGTCAGGGGACTTGCAGTGAGCACATTGTCTGCATTCCCCAGTGAAGACAGGGAGGACGTGGTCTCCCGGAGCGAGATCAGTCACGCCTTCTCCCACACTCTCCACGATTCTACCGGCGTGGAACAGAGCTAGCCAATCAGTAACAACAACAAGTGTTCCAGAAATTATGCAAGAGAGGAATTAAAACATACCCTCCTGCCTCGTGCCCGAAGATGCGAGGGAATAGAGGAGTCTGACCCTGCAAAATTCAAACAAATATTGTCAGACATCAATTAATCTACAGAGTTGTTAATGGCATTTCTGTATAACCTTGGCTTCCCAGAAGTAGACATCGGTGTGGCAGAGAGAGGTGTAGTGTATCTTGAGGCGAACCTCTTGCGCCTGAGGAGGAGCCACCTCCACCTCCTCGATCACCAACGGCTTCCCGGCTTCCCATGCGACGGCAGCTGAGCACACGGCGGGAGAGATTTACAAATGCACGATCGAGTTCAAGAATAGTGAATCGAATCCGGAGGAAGAAAGGAGAAATTACCTTTGCATTTGATGATCTGACCGACTGTGCTTGACATCTTTTAATTACTCAAACAAAGTAACAAACACACCTTCTTCTTCCTTCTTATTCTTTCTTCTTCTTCCTCCTCCTCTTTCTTCTTCTTCTGCCGCTGTTTATATAGGAGAGGGAAGGAAAGGAAGAAGGGCAGCTGCCGTGATCATCTCTCGGCCGCTGCTGTTTTCTACGCGTGTCATAACGAAGACTTCAGTGGCTGCCAATTCATTCCGAGGCTTCGGTGCGATCTGCCACGTTTATCATATATATACAAGTGTAGTAATAAGATGATCAAACTTATGGCGACGTCCCTCAAATGATGCGAAAGAAAATAAACTATGGATTAGCTTATAGTTTTTAGTTTATCGTCAAGTTAAAGGGGGAAGGAGTACTCCATCCTTAAGTTAGATGAAAAATAAATCATCGGACCAACTTGTAATTGACCATCAAATTAATTAAGAGTAAAAAAACATATTGTATAATCCGTTCCTAGGTTATATTAACAAAAGATAAATTATATAATTAACTTATAATTGACCGTAAAATTGATTAAGAAATATGAGTAATTTTTTCTTCAAGAATATTTTATCTCATTATAATAAGTTTATTATCCTCTAACCAACTATACATGGAAACATAAGTACTTAGATGTCCGTATGTGATTTTTCTCTTCCATATTGCTCTAAAAATAGATTGGTAGAGGTGCAATGATTAAGATATGAGAGCTTGCCACATAAAATCATGGGGTCGAAACTCGGTGCGTCCAAATATATCCTCTATGTGTCTTGATCATTTGCACTAATAGCTAGTACCCATTCGTTATTTACCTCCTCCGTATTCACTTAGAAACTAATTAACGAGATATTAGAACGAAGAAATTATCTTTTATTATCACATAAATTCATTAACGAGATATTAGAACGAATAAATTACCTTTTATTATCACATAAAATTATATTGATAGAGAGATTGAGAGCGAACCAATCACCTAAGTATGCAGGTGCAGTTCATTTACCGGAGAGACATTAAGTATGAAGGTTTCGTTAATGGATTCGGTCAAGTAATCAAATGGATTCCTAACAATTTAACTATACTATGGTATATTAGATATTGTACCCCTTCTTTATCAAATATCCATGAGGCATTCTACATGATACAAGATGATTCCCTTGTGTTTCTACCAATTCATCCTTAGGAAAATATAGAAGAGATAAATCACGAAGAACTACTAGTCATTAGTACAAATGATCACGATATTAGAGAGGGATATATTCAAACTGGCCTAGTTTTAATCACATGTGATAACTTTTCATATCTTAACTATCATAGTTCTCAGATGGAACATATGAGGTGTTCCAAACCCATAAACATGTTTTCAACAAACTTTCTAAATCAATTACAGTAATATTAAGTGGTACAGCACTACAGCCCTTACGATAGCATTAAAGCATTAATATAAAACCGCCCTAATAGTAATATCAGTAAAATAAATAAATATATATATAAATAAATATTTTCAATCTGATTATCTTTATTTTCATTTTTATTTTTTAAAAACATATATTTTTTAAAAAATAAAA
>JBBPFQ010778054.1:0-13305 GCA_037974815.1 Kaempferia elegans
TATAAGAGTGATGAAGTATTGAGATAAAAGTGAAGAATTATTGGAAAAATGGTCAAAAAAAAGTTATTTTGTATCGGATTATATGGGTTATTCAGGTTGAGTTCGGGTTGGTCGGGTTGGCTGGGTTCGGGTTCGGGTTCAGGTTCGGGTTGAGGGGTTTCGGGTTGAATTCGGGTTCGGGTTGAGAGTTTAAAAAAAAAAATTTTGCAACCCGACCCGAATTTGACCCGAATTGACACCCTTAATCCTATACCTACCATAACATATTGGTACATCTTTATAATTTTTTTTAAAATTTTTTTATCATTACATTGTATTATTTCCACATTGTGTGCGGTGGAAATTGGCAGCCCATTTGCCCTCTGAGAGCCGGCCCAAGATCTCGGCTATTTTACTTCATGATCAAGCAACATCTCGGCTCTGGTAAATAGCCGTAAAACTATAAAGCCCAGCTTAATCGATCGTGAGCTGAAGCCTCTCTGTGATTACTACTGACATCTGCGCGTGGGTTGGACTTGGAGCGGAAGCGAGGAGCATCTAACAATTCCTCCGCTGTTTGTTGCGACGAACACCGGAGGTGGAGAAACCCTCGATCGGCGCCGATCGCAGGCCGACGGTGGCGATGAGGCCTTACGTGAGGTCGATCGACATCAACGCACTCGCTCAGAGGGTGGAAGTCGACAACCGCATCTCCCTTCCCTTCTATTTTCGCATCGCTGATAATCTCCTCAAGCAGGTTCCCTTGCTTATCAACTCCTGTTCCGATCCCAATCTTGTGCCCTTTTTCTCAATTCGAAGTATCGTTATATATTATTATCATTTACAAAAATTGAATTTTCTCAATTAAACTATTATTTAATTAATTCGAATAAACTTTCATGTTCTCACGTAGCTATAGTGCGAAAAGTACAGTTTTTTATCCTACTAATTTCTGGGTAGCCACTAGCAATTCTCAAAATGGAGAAGGAATGAAAAACTAAAAACCTATCTGACTTTCTAAGGATGATTCTAAACTTTTGCATTCGTGCAAATTGTCTCCCAAAATAATATGAGCTTATGAAAGAATCATAACATCCGTATAAAAGATACTACGGTTTGATATTATGTCTTTAGAGAAACTCCATGAAACTTAGTCGAAGAATATCAAGAGGCAGTTATGTTTTATTTTGAATGCTGTGTTTATACCTAAAGTATTAAAACATATACTTCTTTGATACACAATACGTTTATCAAGGAGCATATATGAGAGAAAATACATAATAGAAGAATCAAATGATTCCTAAGATTATTCTTAGTTCATTACAACCTTTTTTGTTTCGAATGCTTGTAGACTGTGTGCTTCTGCTTCAATTTTTTGGCATGTTGACATTGAACTGTTGAGGTGGACTTGATTATATTTTGTTATATAAGACCTTGTTGATTTCATTATTCATTGCCAGATTAAGTGCTTTAACAGTACGCAACTTTCTAAAATGCTTTCTTTTATCCTCAGGCTAGAATTTATAGGGAGGAGAAAAATATCATTGATTTGTACATCATACTTCTCAGATATTCAAGGTATGAATCCTGTCCACTAAGATGTTTTTATGCTTTTTTCCACCAAAGATTGTGTCTAGAAAAGTATCTGTCCTATAATCTTCTACTTTTTCGGTTTTTCCCTTCTATTTCAATTGGATGCACACTACAATTTTTGGTTTTTGATAAGAATTTTTGGATTTAAACCTTATGGTTGCAGCCTGTTGTGTGAGACAATACCCTGCCACCATGAATATCAGGCACTTCCTCTTGCTTTTAAGGAGGTTGGTATGACCATTTGTATTGTCTCTGCCTTTGTAGTATTCTATTAATTGATAATTATTAGTATTTTTCCAATAGAAATTGTTAGCTGTAATGAATGAACTAGAATCGCTAAAGCCAGAAGTTCAACGCCGAGTTGATGAACTTAACCGTGAGCAGATGATACTAAATTCTAGTCAGAAAAAGATCTCCACTAGTTCAGCTCCAGCTAAAACACAAATCCTCTCTAATTCACACATTGAGCAGGTATGCTTTTGCTGTTTCTCAGATAGTTGAATGATTGAATAATGCTTGATCAAAGAAATGTTTGCTTGAGTATAACACTGTCAATGACAATGAATACTTGATTCATCTCTGGCATAAATCCTAACTTTGAACTTTGCTATTAATTATTATCTTGTTCTCACAAATGCAGATGCCTGTAAGTAATACATCTTTGTCCTCATGGAGGCCTTCTAACAATAAGATTCAAATTGCGTCGCCAAACAACTTGCAGACCGAGAGATCATTTCAGAAATTGTATGTAGATAAAATTATTTAATCTCCCTTAAACATTGTGTTTCGATAGGAATTTTGGAATTATGGAAAGAATCATTAAAACCAGAAGTTGCAGCAAATTCAAGTGAAAGGAAAAGCATTTCAGAATGCTTCATTGGATGTTTGATGTGCATGAAAAGCTTAAATATTTTGTCAGAGCTAACCAGTATATAGCCATGGCAAAATACATAAAGCATATAGAAATTAAATAAAAAATAGTTCTTTTGCTGATAACTTGGTCTGATAAAATAGAACTTTTCAGGGGGTATAGATTTTTTTTACAAGTTTATATTTCTATTTTCACTATCTCTAGCAAATTTAGCCAATTTTATCTTTTGGCTTATTATATGGCTATTGGAAATCCTATAAAAGAGGGCATCATTTCATTATTATATTCATTTAAGCATTAATGCAAAGTTATCTATTAATTGAGACCATTAATTGAGGCCGATGGTCAAACCTGGTGTTGCGTGAGTATATCCTCCCATTTAGCATTTTTTTATTACACTGTTGTCATCTTTAAATTTCAGTGGCTCATATACCTCAAGTTCATTTTTTTGTTTATCTTAGGATGTAGATCAGTAGTGCATACTCTCGGTAATGATTTATTTCAGTGGTTCAGATAGGATTGTTGGACACTAGAATGGTTAATAATGTGTCCTCAACCACAAACACATAAGAGGGACATGTATACCATGTAGCCTCTCTTCCTTTGGCCACTTATCTGATCTTTTTTAATTTCTGATGAGATTTGGCAGCAATTGATTAGAAAAATAGCGAGTCCAATCGCCAACTGGCGATTGGAAATCTTGTTTTAACCTCCAAAGCACTCAACAGAATAATACATGAGTTAGACACGAGGTTTAGTGGGTGATGGGGTCACTTCAGGGTTACTATTACTACTTTGGCTCAAAGAATCAAACTACCAATATAAAGAAAAGGTACCAAAGCTCCTTGTTTTGGTCCCACATGTGTTGGCACTAGACAAGGAAAAACATTTTATTTCCAAATCATTTATTCATAGAAGTCCAGTGGATTTGTCATGATTATTTTCTGAAGTTCCATGCTCCATATATGTTGTTTTTTGATTGTTTAGTCATGTTTATCCCAACATTGAAGTTGGCAACGTGAATTCATGGATTTTTTAATTTTTAATTTCACATAACACTTTGAAACGCACCTCATACCATCTGTGCGCTTGATAATGTAATTAGTTGGTAATGCAGGAGCACATTTCGTCATGTTAACTGATTACATTGACTTGGAATGGACTTGTATGTCTTTTATTCTCTTTTTGAATTTTGATTGGAGATGAGCTCCTTAAAGGAGAAGCCACAAGGAATGTAATATTATCTTCACAGGCCTAAGGAATTCCATTTGGTGAGATGTATCTATTGGTTCTTCTTGATAACTTGTTTTGCCGTCCAATAAGGGGATTACATCTTTCATCTTTTGAGAATTGATTGATTACCCAGACTTCTGTTGTCATGAAATGGCCATGTTGATCAGTTGTATGTTGCTTGTTCTTAAGGACTATAGTGTTGGATGACGTGTAGGCTATTGGGAATTTCAGAATTTTTATAGATTCTAAAGTATGTCTTTAACATTTACTTAGTTTCCATGGCTCCTTTCTATGGATTGGTTCAGGAAGTTATTTAAGATGTATCAATTTAAAGTCTATCATCTTTCTCTATTGAATGGTTTATAAAACATTAAGGTGCTGTTTGTATATATCTGTACCGCTGCCACTGATACTGTGCTAAAAATATGCATGACAAGGTCTTAATCTATTAATAATTATTTTACAGATCCCTTGGCCTACTTCATCCAAAAGAAGAAACCTTATCTAGGCACTCCATTTTAGGGTCTAATGGGCTTTGGGGTCACAATGCAAGACCAATTACTGGTAGAAGGGTAAAATCCTTTTGTTCTTGGCATATTTTTAGCCCTTCATTAGCATAGTTAATGGTTTTAATATTTTGTGCTATTTGGTACAGGTCCAGTATCCAAGCAATTCTGAGTTAATTCAAGATGCAAGTTCAAGGTGAAAATGTTTAGTCTTGATGCTTTACAAGCTGCTTCTGTTACATGCGTTACTTGTTTGAATTGCATAAAAAGAACCACTACTTTGCATAATTAGCAGGCTGATTCTAGATGTGCAATCCAGTTCAGCTGTGATAAATGAGGGTGATTCTATAAAGAACAATTATGATCTGGACTCAGTTCTGTCCCTTGATGATGGTAGATGGTCTATTGCTGTAGAGGAATCTGATTCTATTATCAAAACTGCAGCTCAGGAAGATTTTGCTCATTTGGACATAAGGCAACCATCTCCTCCTCCAATTCTTGCTGAAGTGCAACCTCAGTTGTTTGCAATTCCCCCATCCAGAGTTGCTGATCCAAGACCAGGCCCTGCAAATCCTTCACAAGAAGGAACAAAGTCTTATCAACATTTGCATGTTGTAAGCACTCTTCCTGGTTTTTGTGTCACACAAAAGCTCGATTAACATAATCTAGTTAAACAATAAAAGCTTTCATTTTCAGCCTGTAAAGATGATGGAATCATTTTTGCGGCTAGCAGAAAAGAATACTGCCAAGAACTTGGAAACCTGTGGAATTCTTGCAGGTGCATTAGTAAGTAACCTTAAGTTACATTTATCTACGATTTGCAATAAAAACAAACAAAAAATAATGCTATCTAACATATCTGATTTTACTTGATTCCTGATGTTATCCAATGTTTTTCTTGTAGAAAAATAGGATGTTTTATGTGACCACCTTAATAATCCCAAAGCAAGAATCAACATCTGATTCGGTAAGGATCTTGTTACTCTTTCTGATAGATTATGATATTATCCCTCATTACCAACAGCATATTGTGATTGGGCTTGACATTTTCTTTTTCTTTGTAATTTGATTGCACTATGACAAGCAACTTAGTACCAATGAGCTTTTGTTGCTAGTTATATACGTAATAATAGCTATGAGAGAATATCTGGTTACATCTAAGTGTTGTGTCATCTCTAGTGTCTTAGTTATCTGTGCATATTGTCCATATCAGCTCCTGTTTACTTTCACTGTATAGTGTCTCTTGATTTTGGCATGTTCCCCCCTTCTCCGCCAGAAATAATTCTGGTTGTTGGTACTGGATAAACTCTTTGAAAAGATTCTTGGATATAACTGATTTTGGTCTTAAGGAGGAGCCTAGTTGATTTGATTTTACACAAATTACAGATTTATGTTTCGCTTGTTAATTTTTTAGCCTTGTAAACATTTCCATCCCTGATTTTTCCCCCCTATTGTTAATCACTTTTTGTACGTAATAAATGTTTTTTTTCTTCTAGTGCCAAACTACCGACGAAGAAGAAATATTTAATGTCCAAGACAAGCTCTCTCTGTTTCCTCTTGGGTGGATTCATGTAAGTCTGCTATGTCACTTGTGCTTAGCATAAAAATTGTTTTTCCCTCGTTTTTCTTCCAATTGGCATAGTTGAAACAATAATTGAAGTGTTATTAGGCTTCTCTTTTCATCTTCTCTATTCTTGATGAATCTAAAGATCGCAATCAGTATGGTTATATACTTGTTTTTTCTTTTGTTTTCCTATATTTGTAGTGATTTAAAGCATTGAAAATTTATTTTTCTTACTCATTTGTGTATTGTCACAATAAGGGTAGCTTTGGTGCAACGGTAAAGTTATTGCTATGTGACCCAATAGTCATGGTTCAAGTTGTGGAAACAACATCTAACGCAAAGTAAAGCTGCGTATAATAGACCTTTCCCTGTTAACCTCATTGGCGGGAGCTTCATGCACCAACTATCCTTTTTTTTTGTTGTGTATTGCCATGAATATTTATCCTACAACTATTGTGTGAGTAGGAATCTCCACTCATTCAAACTGTGACACCACCATTCAGCCTCACAGGGAAAGATGTGACTGATTAGGACGTTTATAGGTTTATTTCAGTATTTGTGTCAAATAGCTGAATCTTATAATTTCATAGGTCAATTTTCTCACTTGAATGGGTTGTGGCACAAACATGTAGAAGCTAAGATGTGATTTTTTTTTTCTTATTCAACTATTTAAAACATTATGCATCTTTTGGTATGCCTGACATGATTTTTGGCGAATTCTATGGCTCTACATATTAGTTATTTGATGTATGACTTGTTCGTTATAAGTCAATTCATTTGGATTATTTTCAGACTCACCCAACGCAGACGTGTTTCATGTCATCAATTGATCTCCATACTCATTATTCATATCAGGTGAAACTTCAAAACCTTTTGTACTGCTGCTTTTTGTTAATTTTTTTTATAATTTACAAAACTATTAATCCATTTTATATGATTTAACCATGATGTTGTCTTGTGCTTAGTAATTATATGTAGTTTCAGTTACAAAGTAGATCTTTGCATCTTTTAAAAATGTTTTTCCTCCAACTTGCATATCAATTTTTAAAAATGACAATATATCCAACCTCAAATAGTTATCTTTAGGCATTTGGTTCAAAGGAAAGTTGTATTTTCCCTATTCATTTTCAGTATAGATTATATTTTACCAGTTGATTTCACCTCTTTTTTTTTGGATTAACTCAGCAAAAAAATTGGTATTTTCTATTCCAAGATTTCTATTGTGCATTCTTAAGAATGACTAGAGAAGTGTGAACTCCCATTGCATCTCATTCCTGAGTTCCACAATGTCTTCTTAGCTACATGTTCTGCCTCACACCTTTGATAAAATGGTTTTATTGACGCTGACAAAGTTTGTCCTTCAACTATCTACATCTCCATTGCCTATCTATCGATATACACATTCCATATCCCACTCACTATTTCAATAATAATTATTTTTCATGATATTAATTCTTATGTAGTCTGGACACTGGAAGAAATATGACTGGAGTTATAGGGAGATGGCGATGTTTGATCACTCGTGTTGCTGATATTGCTTTTGATCATAGTTTTTCATCCTAAACTACTCAAGCATATACTTAACATGTTGTCTTAGGATATTTTCTTTTAACCACATATTAAACCAAGGTTTAGTCAACAATCATTTGTCCTCACATTTATGTTACATTTCATTTTTTTTTCCCACCTTAGCTGGAAGTAAACAAACACCAGTGTCACCTGACATTAAATCTGTTGATGCTTTTGCCGAGATTAATATTTTGAAATTACTTCTAAGCCTTAGCCTTGTTATAACAGATTATGTTACCAGAAGCAATTGCAATTGTTATGGCGCCAACAGATACATCAAGGTAAGCATGTCCTTTCTACCTTAGATTCTATAAGCTTATACTTAATCATTGACGGTATAGTCTTTTCATTTTCTATGCCATGCATCAAGAGGTTAAAAGAGGGAACATTCAATAACCTTTCTCATAGATACAATAAATAGTCGTAGCAGGCAACTAGATGTCCAGTAAAACTGATCTAGTTAATTCTATGAATATTTGGATATATCTAAAATTCTTTTTTTATTATTGAGTATAATTTTTTTGGATTACTATTGTATTCTATGGTTTTAACACTAAAAAAACGCAATCCAAATGTAGTTTCTCTACATTATATTTGCTTTTTATGGAGAAGCTTCATCTTATTTTCCTTTCTACAGAAGACATGGTATATTCCATTTGACAGATCCAACAGGTGTCAATCTGATACGCAATTGTCAAGAACGCGGATTCCACCCACACGAGGAACCTCTTGATGGCACTCCTATCTACGAACACAGCTCTCATGTTTACATGAACACCAATATGAAATTTGACGTTATCGATCTTCGTAGCTCGTGATTCGAGCATCTTGCGGAAATGTGTCCAACTCACTTGAGAGATCTGAGAAGCAACATTCTGTTTATACTCCGGAAATTTGCTTGATCCATCCACGTATCTATGCATGTTTAAAATCCAACTGATATCCTCATGTAATATGTTCATGTTACCCTATTTATCGAAGCATGTATCCAATTGTGAGCGAGAGTGTTGAACCCAAGGGAGGCATCGTGTATCTCTTTGCTTTGGGTGTTACCTTGTTTAGCATTCGCATATATTTCATTCCTCCCACACATAGAACCCAAAAAAAAAAAAATTGAGCTTCTAATGGTTGCAATGGATGTTGTGGCTAATGGTAGTGATTTTTATCTAGGAGTGGTGATGACGATTGGATATATTAATCTGTTGGCAAAGATGATTAAAGTTGTGACCAATATCTGTGCGGGTCCTTCCAGTTTTATTAAATCACATTAATTTTAATGTGTAAAGAATATTTTTCAATTTTACAGCATCCGCATTGATTTGAATTCAATCAATATATACTACCTTTTTAATAGCATACCATCGTATGTATCATATTAAAAAAATTTTATTAACACATATTCACATTCATTTACATATTAATATTCATTATTTATAAGTTTCATTGTCTATTTATTTATCTTTATTTTTTTATATTCAAGCTTTATTTTTTGATTTTTATATATAATATCTACTTATTAATGGTGGGGTTTAAAGAATATCACATGTATTTACATGATCCTAATTTTCACGAGAGCGGGCATATAAGAAATAGTAATGAAATTTCTTTAGTTTAGAATTTCCCGCATTGAAAAACACTTTGCGGACAATTATTATTACTCTTTTAACCTGATCGTCCACGGATAACAGATAAAATTATGTGGCGGCGGAGGAAGACTTTTTTTGAATAGATCGCCATTCATCTCACTAATTAAACCCCAAGTTAGAACTTTAATTCTGTTTTTAACTTTAATTAAAGCTGATCAACAATATTATTTTCAATATGAGATTATAAGTTTTACAACATGTAAGCAAATTGGAAATGCATATCTGCACGTCGTGCCCTGTTATTTTCGTACAATATCAAGTCAATTATTTCAACATTTTCATGATCACTAGGACAGAGGCAGAAATTTCGGACAAAAAAAAAATGCTTATTTACGTTGAGGGTTGACCAAATCGTTGCTCCCATTCGTCCTCCATTTTTATACCTCTATATACCTCTTGCACTACAAAATTGAAAGAGAGGACTCAACAAGGTTCTAATGGCAGATTTCTACCCAGCCACATCAACCAACATATCTCGGTAAGAAGGAACATGCATGATTAAACAAGTAATGCATGCATTAATTTGCAAGTCAGAAGGCCACGGATTAACTCAGTTGGTAAGTGTAGGCCGTAACTTAAAATAATTTGGAAGTCAAATCATTGCATGGAGTTTCACCAGTATCCCCACCTATGCCCTTATCAATTGAGATCCTGAAGTACTCCCTTTTAATGGTGTGAAACAGTTATAAGGGGACCACTAATGTGACGATTCCACGTTTTAAATTTGCAAATTTAAAAAAACTGATCTGGCAGGGCATCAACTCAAATCTAACCTGATTTGGGTGGTTGGAACCTAATCAATCGAGTAAAAAAACCCTGTAGTCTTCAATGATCCACCAATACCAGCAGTCAAGAGATGGGTATCCACCCAATCGACCATCAATATTGAATCTAATACTAAACATCTTTCACCCTCGCTACGATCAACTATAAATTAATTCTATGATTTACTTTCTTTCATAGAATCTAGGAACGGACTATGAAGGACGGATGAAACGAGTAATTATTTTTTTTCTACAATATTGAATTCAATATTATCCCCATGAGCTAACGCATTGGATTCATAGGTGTTACCGTCAATAAACTTGGGCTTGATTTCTAACGGATGTGAAATGCTGATGTTGTAGATCACTCTGGAAAAACCGCCGAGGTGGTGATTTTACTTTTGCCGCCAATATTGAATCTAGGATGAATGTTAGGTTATATCATCCACGAGATCGATACGTACAGCCTAATAAAATGCCCCGTACCAGTCAAAGCTTAATATTCGAGCTCATACACAGCTCACAGAGGGCGGGTGGATTCTCCCAGCCTTTGTCAGTCACCATCCTTCGTAGCAAAGGTTAAAGAGCGGCACAAGTAAACAAACCTCTTTTTTAGTGCTCAGTATTTAACAGCTCTGCAGCTTGGGAGATTCCCATGTTCACATGCACAACAGAAGCTCTCTCTTGCCCAGCAACAACCACCTTTCTTTCTGTGCTGCAAATAATTTATCTCCGCATCCATTGAACCAAGGAAAGCAATTTTTGTTTATTTTATCGGCTACCGCATCCAAAGGTTTGTTCAATGCTCAATCATACCTGGTGACATAAAATATGGTAAGTGATACTTGACGCACCAGGGCAGAAAGTTCACAAGTTGTAAGACCGAGATAGTTATTAACCGAGAGCATCATTTTGTTGGCACGGGATGTGAACCAGAAACCCTAAACTAGTGAAGTAATTAATGGTGGGTCTACATAAAATGAAAGCAGTACCTGACATTTGTTTGTCTAGAGTAAGTAGAGCCCCACTGCCAATGATGTGGTCCTTTCCTGAACGCATCATGTGCGTGCATGATAGAACACGCTGGTAAGGATTGAAGAAGCCACCTAGCAAGCATCTCACCAAACTTGATAAGCTTCGGATTGGTTCAGTCACCAACATTAGCATCAAGTTGAGCAGTTGATTTGACTCCTGTTCGTGTACACTTGGCTGAAGGTTGCGCAAACTGATCTCTAAATTGACACTTGTACCATATGGTTGAACAATCAATAGCTTAGGCTAAATAATAGGCGAAAGCAAAAGTCCATTGGACTGTTATACAGAAGTGAAGTGAGCTTGGTTAATCAATAAGCAAGAGAAGCAAAGCCTAATAATAAATGATCTGGGGACAGTTAGTGAGCACATCATAAATAGAGTTAATCACAAACACCACCGTCTTACCCCTGGAAGAACAAATGACATGATAAATAACACTGGTTCATTCAGTACCCCATTATGCAACTTTTGTTTTACAACGGAGAAGCAAAGCCATGTTGCAGTTGATCAATTAAAGCAAGTAAAGAACAAGGTAATGATAAAATACACAACACCAAACAGACGACAAGAAATCCTCGCGGCATTGGCTTCGTTGCGCTGAAACTTGAAGGATTTAGGAAATACAGCAACAATCATAAGATGATATGTACTATACAGAACACCATTTTTTTGGGGGGTAAACCTACGAGTTACCTCGAGGAAACGGAGTTGAGGGAACGGGCGAAGCTATTAATGGCACCGTAACTCCTGGAGCTAAACCATAGGCAACCAAGGAGGTCCTGCCGGTAAGGGAGGAAGGTTCTCCGTCTCATTTCCTCCGCCTGCGCCCGGTTCGCCGTGTAAAGCCGCTCGTGCGCCGACGGAACTGTCCTCCGCCGCCGTCCCGTACCGTTCATTGGCCTCTGTTGCGACGCCCGAGGCTGAAGCTCCTCCTCTCGCCTTGACGTGGAGGTAGCTGGCTGTGGATTCGTTTCTGGCTCTGAGTGCGCCGTCGGCTTCTCCCTGGCTTTGGAGGACGAAAAGGATATCCCATTCCAGAACTTTTTCCCCTGGCCGCTCGCTTCGCTTTTGCTACGGTAGAGGAAATCCTTGAGAGAGATCCACCGCTTTGAGATCCGCCCTGAAGAGGAAGACGACGACGTTGACGAAGAGGACGAGGAACGGGAGGATGCTGAAACGGGAGGTGCCGGGACTTCCTCTGCTTCGATCTGCTTCTGATCTGGAGTCTTCTCGCTTTCTTCACCCCACTCCTCCCTCCCCTTGCCATGCTGCCACCAGCGAAACGGAAGATTCCTCAGCGGCGACATTGATCTGGCCCTCCGATGCACGGACCTACTCCGGAGCTTCAGATCCCGTCCGCGTACCTCGATATCCACCGCCTCACGGCCGCCCCGCGCCTCATCCTCCGCGTTCTCATCCTCCTCGGCCCCAAGATCTGTGAGTGGGGCGAGGGACTGCGGGCGCTGGAGGTGGGAAGACAGTTTCATCGGCCGGATCTGGCCGTTGAGGAACAGTTCGTCGGCAGAGGCCGCAGTGGAGTTTGGGTGGTAGCGGGAGGAGAATTCGAACTCGAAGGAAAACTCACCGGAAGCAGGATCGAAAGGGGAGTCCTCAGGAGAACAGGGAGAGGTCGCGGAAGAGAGGACGTAGTGCATTGGGCTAGACGGGGCGCTAAAGAAGAAGAATCCCCCGATGGCGGAGGACGAACCACCGCGACCGGGACTGGAGGGCGCACTAGCAAAGGGGGTCGAGCAGGCGCTCTCGAACTCGTCGCCATGGCTAGGGCTTTGGAGCTCCATGGTGAGTCGTAGAAGAGAGAGAGTGACGGCGTGAGCGTCGGCCTCTTATCCGACAAGCAAATCTGGGAGCAGCAGACCGGGGATGGGGCATTTCAAGTCCTCTTCGCAGAGCACTATAGTGACGTGTGGATGTTGGATCACATGCCAACATTTAATTCTTTGAACAACATTAGAATTAAAAATTTATTTATTTATTTATTTATTTAATATAATAATAATAAAAATAAAAATGAGTACAATTATATCCCATGCTAATATTAAAATAAATATAAATGTGTATTAATAAAAAATATATAAATATAATATATATGGGATACTTTTGAAGAAAAAATGTAAAACTCTAAATATTTTTTTTTATAGTCCAGACGCTACATTAATATCAACATAAAAATTTACTACTTATTAAAAAACTGAAAATTTAAAATATTTAAATTGAATTTTAAAATTTAAAATTTTAATCAATTTATAAGATTTAACTAAACACAAATATCTAAGTGGCATATTAACTTCGCCTGAAACGGTGCCATGGTGTGTGTTACTTATGATGATATTTTTTTTTTAATAGATCTTTTAACAAACATTTAATTTATTTTTTGTTTTTAATCTCTTTTCCTCCGTTTGGTTCGGTTTCAAGTGATAGAATTAAATTGAATTCCATCCGGAATTGAATTGAATTATTTGATTTGGAATGAGTTAGTAAATAACAGAATTGAATTGAATTCTTTGCTTTGGAATGAGTTAGTAGA
>JBBPFQ010778160.1:0-13302 GCA_037974815.1 Kaempferia elegans
GAAGAGCCAAAAGTTAACTATTGGACGAGGAACCGCTCTTATTTATGAATTTATCCGGATAATATATAAAAAAATTTCTATAAGGGCATCCAATGGTTAGAGCTTTACAAAATCTTTTTTTTAATGATTTCAATATGTCACATCATGCTACATCAATATTTTAAAAACTTATTGAAACATCTCCAATAGTTAAAACTTTAATGACTTTTTTTTTTGGTCCAATTTATAACATGCAATTGCATGGTTATATACACATTACATCGATTTTGAGACAAAAATATAGGTTTGTGGTTTGAATTTTCAGACCTGCTCTTTAACTATAAACCTCAAACTTTGTTCCTACAATGATTCAAGTTTTTTTTTTAAGCTTTTTTAATTTTACAAACCTCTTACAAAGCATAATAGATATTCTCTAAGACCCAACCGCGATTATTTAGTTAGCTGGATGCATTGATTAAAAAAGACACTTTCTTTCATTCTCTCTTCCTCCTCCTGCCTGTGTCTTCCATTTCCCCCATATTTATCATCAAACAGTGGCTTACACTCTTCTCTCTCTATTAATACTGCAACAGCCGCCTCCTCCTCCGATCCCACATCCAACAAGTTCTCCGGCCGGCCATGGCAGATCCCTTCAACAATGTCTTCAAAGGCTACTACTTCAGCCACTACATGCCCCCAAACTACCTCCCTCCTCCTCCTCCTCCTCCTTCTTCTTCATCATTGCCTTCTCAGTTTCCCATCAGTAATTACTTCTTCTCACCTCCTCCTCCTCCTCCACCGCCGCCGTCTCCGCCGCAGAAAGCAGCTCTTCCGCTACTCAACCTCGTGAGCAGCGGAGCAGGAGACGAGGAAGAAGACGCGGAGGAGGAGGAGGAGGTGGCGGTGGCGCTGCAAATCGGGCTGCCGACTCCGACTGCCGCAGATCTCTTATCCAGGATCAACCGGAGCAGCAACAACACCAACAACAACAACAATAACAACAACACTTGCAATTCAACTTCTGCCGTTGCTGACTCTAATTGCGCGAATATGGAGTACGAGGAGGAGGATGAAGAGGAAGATAAGGACGGCCACGAAGTACTCGAGCCGGAGGAGCAAGGAATCCTCATGCAGTACCCTACGATCGGGAAGGTGATGAGAGGGCAGTACTGGATCCCTACCCCCTCCCAGATCCTCATCGGACCTACTCAGTTCTCTTGCCCTGTCTGCTTCAAAACCTTCAACAGATACAACAACATGCAAGTCAGTTTATAGTTAATCATCTTGTTTAAAATCAATTGAAGAAGAAGTAAATTAATTTTAGGGTTCTTGGAAAATAATGATATTTTTTAATTAATTTGTTTGTTTAATTAATTATAGATGCATATGTGGGGGCACGGGTCGCAGTACAGGAAGGGGCCGGAGTCGCTGCGGGGGACGCAGCCGACGGCGATGCTCCGGCTGCCGTGCTACTGCTGCGCGGCGGGGTGCAGGAACAACATCGACCACCCGCGGGCGAAGCCGCTCAAGGACTTCCGCACCCTCCAGACCCACTACAAGCGCAAGCACGGCATCAAGCCCTTCATGTGCCGCAAGTGCGCCAAGGCCTTTGCGGTTCGAGGCGACTGGCGCACCCACGAAAAGAACTGCGGCAAACTTTGGTATTATCAAAGTTCATTCATACATTCTTTTATTTATTTATTTATTTATTATTAATTATAATTATTATTTATAGGTATTGCTCGTGTGGTTCTGATTTCAAACACAAGAGATCGCTCAAGGACCACATCAAAGCGTTCGGCGGCGGCCACGCGGCCTACGGCATCGACGTCTTCGACGAGGACGATGAGCCATCGTCGGAGATCGAACAGGACAGCGTCGGGGAACAGGCGCCGGCGCCGCCACTGCCCCGCTATGTCATGAAGTCCAATTGAAATGTGAGGTGTAATATTACTAAGGCATGCACGAATATGTAGTGGAATTCGATGTCTCTTATTATGATCCGAAGTGATCGATCTTTTGTAAAATTATATTTATGGAGGATCTTAATTTGAATTTATTTATTTGTCTAATTTATATATTTGCAAACATTTGGTAAGGAAATTAGTAAACAAGAATTGAATTTAGCTTTAAGATATATATAGTGGGACGACACTTATCAAAATAAATAATGAATGGATAGGTCAGATGAGGAATTTATTATGTGAGTTTGGAGATCAAAAAATATTAGTTATGATTTTTCCATTACATCAAATATTGAAGAATTCAAAAATATTTTTTGTTAGAAAAAATAAACTTACCCCTGTAGTAGAAAGAATGATGTTACCGTGTACAAATATATATCATGTTTAAGAGTTAAACACAATACCAAAATCAATGTGAAATTTTGGAAAAGAACAAATTTTATTGGATCTATTATTACAAACCGTCTTACCATATGTTACAAGAGATTATTTTTTACTAAATATGTGACCTCCAGATCACAAGGTAGTAATTTTATTGTTGTTCCTTTCAACAAAATCTTTATATAAAATATCAGAAAAGAAAAAGTCTTGGAAATTTTAATAAAAGAAACAACTTTTTTTAAAATATATATCTCTACTAATTAATTAACCAAATGTTTTGTCATATATATGCAAATCACAATAAATTCAACCAATTGCAGTAGTCTTTTCCACCCCCTTCTTTTGCTTTTAAATTTCCAGCTTTTTCTCAGCCTCACCCAGACAAAGAATCCCCAACCTTTTTTTCTGTTCTTGGTGTGCTTTAGAAGCTGCAATGGCTAAAGTGAGAGAGACTGGAGAGAAAGAGAGAGATAAAAAACAAATAAAAATATTTCCTCCTTAACCTGCTGCAGAATGCATCATTCCTTCCTTCCACCCTTTATTCCCATTCCTTCAGTTGAAGTGATGAGTCGTGCAGCTGCTGCAGCATGCAGTTTGATAACACACACAAGATGAAGCCTGCACTATAGCAAAATCTCAGTCTGGATAAGTAAAATCATAATAATCCTCAGTTAACTGCATGCATATGCCTTTTGCCTGCACCAACCCTAGCTTTTCTTTTCTTTCCTGATACTTTTGTGCTTTGCTTACTTTTCCATTTTTTTTAGTGGTCAGTTAATGGATGGAACATATACAAGGAAATATTCAACTCAAATGATTAGCTTGCTTTAAGGACTAGTAGAGAGAGAGAATCTGTATCAACTCAAGCATATATTAAACGGCGACAAATAACAATTATGAGACGGGCTCTTAAATGTGTCTGAGATTGTTAGGGAGACGGAGCAGTAGTCAAAAGAAGGCTTTTCGACAAGTCATATCAGACCACAATGAATCCATTCATCCATGGCTCAGTGTGTTGTGGGGTGCAGTCAGTGCAGGTGCAGCAGCAGAAGCAGCAGCAGAGTGAGGTTTAAGCTACTAGGTCTATAATTAAAATTGATCTGACACACCCTTCATGCTTTCTTTTTGTCTCTTTGTTCCTTGCAACACTACTACACGCTAAAACCTAGAGATATGCATATAGATTATTCTTCTTGTCTGGCTTTCAGATGTGTATCTGTTATCTCATATAGCAGAGGAAATAACTTTGTGAAGCTTGAGCAAAGCTCTCTGGGTGTTATGAGTTCATGGTAAAAAATGATGATCATCTCATGGAGATGCATCATATTTTGAAATTATATTTTATCATGACCAGACTAATATACATAAAAAAAAAAGGCAGTTTGGTATACAAAGCTCGAGATCCGAGAAAAGAGTCTATTGTGCATATCCTTAGCCTGCTTTGCAAGAGGTTGTCTCTGAACATGATAAAATATACATAAATCAACAAATTTGATTTGCCAAATAGAGTTTAGGAAAAAAAGAGACTTTACACACACATATATAATGTAAATTAGTTGAGACAAAGTAAATCACAATTGGGTTATCAATTTAACCATGACACTAAGTAGTCTCCTAATTATGAGGTTGTTTAGGTGGATTCTATGTCATAACAATTTTTATTAAGAATATAATTAATCTGGAGGTAGACAGCCTTCCATCTAATTCACCCATAGGTAAGTCCGAATATATTTTTAATAATATCTTGGGTTGAGGATGGGGTGGGCATGGGTGTTGCTTGTTTGGTTACATAAACACTGCACTGTTTCCCGTTGCCCTTCTCTGTTTTTTAATTATTTTGCATAATATACATTTTTTTATTATTCTGAGAGATCAAATATTTTCTGTGTAAAAGATAAATATTACTTAATGGTGTAAAAAATCAATGATATTTTATTTTATTTTTCCTTTCAACATTCAAATTATTTATTGAAAATTAAAGAATGGACAATAAAAAATTAGAAAATTCCCATCCTCAGATGTAGGTGAGGTAAAACAGGTTGAGTGAAGCATGTTATTGGAGGAGTTTTTCTTTCTTTTTCTTGCATAATTCCAGCTTGTTTTGTTATACCAGTTCAAAATAGGGCAATAAAATATATGATAGAACGATGTGAGGCAAAACAAGACTAGAAATCTTGTCCCATCCTCTTATCTCGCCGTACTTGTATTTTTGTATTTTTTTTTTTGTTTTTTATAATTTAAGTATCCAAACTTGATCCGATTAATTCAGGAGATTGATGATCTTTCTTTTGATTCAATCAAACAAATTGTCACCGACTAATTCTGGGAGTGATCAACTCTACCCTATGAAAATTTTTTACCGGCACTAAATTAAATCAATAAGTACTCATAGCAGATGACCCATCAACCCAATATTCTTAAGTTAATCACCTATTAAGGAAAATTCATCCGTTAATTCACCGAAGATAAGACTCAATTCTTAGATGCTTGAGAAACTAAGGAGGTGTCATGTCTGCACCATTATCCGTGGACAAGTTCTTCCACTTTTGATTCATACATAAGGGTCATAAGATTGCATTGTCAATTTAATTGATATCGATAGACATTCTATCGTAGGTAGTGACCTAGAACAATTTTTTTCTTTTTAGGAAAAAAAAAACAACGGTTAGCTACAGTAAAACCATCGCAAATACATGTAAGAAAAATTACATGAATTATGTTACAATTAAAAGAACCTATTGCAAGCACTAGTTTAGACAAAATTTACTACAACAAATAAGGTAACTGCAACAGTGTTAGCTATTGTAGTGCCCTGAATTTTGTGTCTAATCAAATGACATGAATTATGATTTTGATAATATAAGCAAGCGCAAATGCTTCATTAATAAATTTCCAAGCATAATTGGTTAGATAGTAGTGACTATAAGTAGAAAGACTAAGAATTAACATCAAAGCAATTAATAAGATGTACTTGGTGCTGTCAATGCTATTCGTCATAAATCAAGTTCTAATAGTAAATATTGAATGCTATACTGTATCCTGAACAAAAAATAAATAGCTGACTCAATTTATTGTCTTAAAACTAAGGCATCAAATTACCATTGCCAATTACTTCCAACAAACAATTTTCTACACTTTTATATCCTATTAAATGATAGAAAATATTTTAAACCCTAGAACAACGGAACTAAAAGATGCAGATCGCATATATTAGTAATTTGAGCCCCAAATCTACATTAAAATGGAGGGCAAGCACTAGTGAGGATTGAATATTAAAAAGATATATAAAAGCATGCATGTCTCTAATATTGTTCCATATCTTGACTTGTTTAATTAATTTAATTTAAAAGGAAATGCAAAGGTCAAGTTATGGGGAAACGGAAATGGGATATAGAGGGCACGAGGCCATCGGAATCATAAAACAAACATTGACATCTCCCTGGTTTTGGTGGTGTTGTTCCTGTCGAATTTTCAGCAGACAAATGAGGAAGCAGCGTAGAAGAAGAAACCACGCCCATCCCCATGGCAATGCTTTGAATTCTGAGCATTGCATGCGTTCATGCATAAGCATGTCATAGCACGGATTTCAAAGACTTCTAAGTATTGACTCACTTCTTTATCACACACATATATATGGAAAAGCCCTTCAAACTTAGTTGTATAGATAACTAACCATTTGTGAAATCTGATTCGGAGGTAATAATAATATCTCAATCAATTCATCTTCCACCCCAGGCCATAGCTAGCCTGTTCCTGCAAAGAAAAGGGAATCGAGAATGAGCCCCACCAAATCCGATTCCGATGTAGATATAATTTTTTGAGGAAAAATCTGAAGGTAAAAAAAGAGAGTATGGTTTTGAGATTGACACGAAGAATAAATAGCTATTAAAATACAGAGAGAGAGAGAAGAGGTTAAATTTACTAGGAAGGAAAGGGCACATGGACAGCAGAACCCCTTGTCTCCCCCTGTCTGCTTACAGCATCCAAGGCCCCTCCGAACAGTGCAACCTTATGTCGCACATCATCCTCTATGTATCTCTGTGCCATGTCCACGCACCATCATTAACTATTAAACATTGAGAAGAATAAGAGAAACAGTAGTCGTAGAAGGCCGCACTGTTGCCTTGAACTTGTCGAGGAGGGTGACACATAAATACACAGACACCCTCTTAAATGACAATAGTGTTATCCCTTCTCCCTATTCACATTCCGATGCAATACAAATGGGGACAACCCTGTCTGCTCATGGAAATCTAGGGTAATCCTCCACCTCCAGTGCAGTGTAACAGTGTGGATATCTGAGGAGGGAGAGAGAGAGTTGGAGAGAAAAAAGCTTGCATATTTTTTTTACTCATCTGCTTTTGTTTGCCCCACATAATTATCCTCCTGCAATTGCTTAATGGTGAGCAGTTGAAGCAATGTAGAAAGGTACTTGATAGAGTTTTGTGTGGTCGTCCGTGCGCTTTCACATATTTGTACCACGCCAGTTGCCCTAATCCTGCAATTGCTTAATGGTGATCTTCTTGTAGAAATGTAGAAAGGTTCATAAAAGAATCTTGTGTGATTGTTGTTTGTAGAAATTATCCTTATGATCATACTGCAAATGTTTAACGGTAAGCACTTGAATCAATGTAGAAGATGCTTGATAGGGTTTTGTGCAGTTTTTGTGTGGGTTTTTATTTGGACACTTAAAACCCTAATTATCCTCGTCCAGCAATTGCTTAATGGTGAGCATTTAAAGCAATGTAGAAAGGTGGTTGATAGGCTTTTGTGTGGTAGGAATGCAATTGCTATGCAGAAAAGTGTAGAGTTTCGAGTGATTGTTGTCTCTCTTAAACGAAAGGAATTTTTTTATTAAAATAGATTATAACCGGCTATACTTTATAAATTCGATTAATATTGAGTTGTAATAAAGTAAATTTATGTCATGAAAAATTAAAGGAGCAAAGATGACAAGTTAAGATGATCTCTGACGTTGCTTTAAAGAATAAAATTCAAAAATTACTAGCATATATATCATCAAACAGTTATAGCGCCCACAGAAGATACCATAAGAGAAAACAAGTTGAGATTATATAGATGTGTTCAAGGGAGATAAACATATTTAGACTAGAATAAAAATTGTATAAGGTAGGAGAGACATAAAAGCATAGTTAACATGAAAAATAAGTTAATTGGTTTGCATTAAGTTCAATAGAGAGATTTATGTAGCACTTTAATTAGTTAGGACAAAAGACTTGAAGACTAATCACTTGAACTAAAAAAGTGTGCAATGAAAAAGAGAGCTACATGACTAGGAGGAAGAGACGACTAAGAGCTAAAGTTGTTTGGTGGGTATACAACATCAAATTCATTAGGAAATATCTAGGATTTATTTACTTGGGAGAAAAAATTATGGAACAAAATAAAGGGAAAGTAAATCTATGCTTACATGAAAGGAAAACAAATTGAAGACAAACTTTAGCAACTTGGCTTTTGAACGTTATTCACCCAACAATATTCCGGAAGACCCAAAGTTCTTCAAAAACTATTGAATTAATTTAATTATCAAGTATTAAATTTATTAAGGAGAGAAGATCCTTAAAACAATTAAAGAAGACGGCATGAAGATGGTTGAAGGCAAGGGAACAAACAATAATTGAAGTCACTGTGAGTGCAGCTAAAACTACTATATATTCTTTCTGCTTTGGTCCTGACACATTGACTCTTTTATGTTTTGGAACCTGACAAAATACTGTTATTTATTTTGCGGATTAAAATAATTAGGTGAAATATAGACGACTAGTCGTAAATAAATAAATAAATCAATACCCTTATATTAATGTATACAATATTTGTTTGGAATGTCTAGCATCATAAGCACATTTAAACTCCAACTAATAGAAGGAACTAGATGATGGCCAACTGGAGGAGGTTGCTTTGGAGGACCGCATTAAAGACACTGAGAGAGGAATAGTACAATGGGAAGATATATGTGAAGGAATTGAAAGTTTGAGGTCAAGATCTAATTAAATGGGGATTAAATTGAAGAATATATATAATTAGATCTTGAAATCAATCTTTGAAAACTAATAAACTATTAATTAGGCTGAATAACAATCAAATAAGGATTAATTACACGATTTATCAGAGGTTCTAACACATCAATTACAATTTTTTTTAACAAATATATTGCATACTTTTTGCCCTGTTACAAATCCATCACATTTCAGACTTAACAAATTAACTGTCGTTCTTTATTAATAATATATCATCCCATATATTAATTCAACATTTTGAACATACTTTATTTTAAAAAATTTAAAAATAGCTAAAATTTGAACAGTTTGTAATTGATAAAGACATTTGATCATTGAAGAACATCATGAGGTGTCAAAAAGATGTGTGATGTTATGTAAAAATAATTTTACAAAGAATTAATTAAATATTTGATCTTAAATCTTTTTAAGTGATAGATTTGTTACAATATTGAGAGAATGTGATATATTAGTTAAAAGTAAAAATTCATGATAGAATTGTAAAGATATTTTAAAGCGAATTTGGTGAATAATCTTGATTTGACTTCAAAAAATATAAAAGAAGCCACTAATGAATCCCATATCTAATCAATAGAAGACTTAGTTTATACATAATTTTTGGTATATAATTCCTGTAAAAAGTGAACAAACAAAAAGGGAAATGCAAGGAAAAGGGTGAAATGATGATTAAGGCTATCTCACAAGGTTGAAAAGAAGAAAAAGAAAACAAGCTAATAAGCAATGTTTTTTGAGATTCTCCAAGTGCCGTGCATTTGTGTCTCTTTCAAACAGGGAATAAGGTTTATTTAGAGGCTTGACTGAGAATAAGGGAAGAGTATATATGATACAGAAAGAAGGAAAAGTGAGATTGAGAGGGAGTCTATTTCTCTCCTTTTTTTTTAGTAAAATTTTTTTTTGTTGTTCTTAGGACCACGAGAAAAGGCAAGCTTTGACGTTCACGGCCAACGTGCACTTACTCTCAATCAATTCAAGGAATAATATTCCTGGGAAATTACATCAATTAGAAGTATAGAGGACAATTGTTGCCGATCTTATCTCTACTAAAGAACCAAAATTAAAGTAAAAGAAAAGACACCCTTACAGTTTTCAAAAGCTTACCTCCAAAGCAAAGCAAACAACTGCCATAGTCTTGAGTACCTAAGGGAATGGAAAGGAGCCAAGGTTAATATTGTTAAATAATAATATAATTGAAAATTTAGAAAAAGATGCATTAAAAATGATACAAACAGTTTCCTACTAAATATAGTAGCAAACAAACAAATTATAGGACTAAATAAGCCTAAGTTAAATATATATTCTTTACCATCTATATGTATAGATATATCCATATCAACATGTGATTTCAGCTAATTAATTAAAAGTGCATGGTAGGCCAAATATTGCATCAACTGCATGAGTTCACTACAACTGGCCTCTCTTCACCAAAGAGTAACTAGCGTCGCAGACCAATTATGAAGTCGAAAAGGACCCAAGGACTCAATAAATATTCCAGCCTTATGCTCGTTTAACTACTCATGACTACATCTCACCCATCTAATTTGTCCAGGCTAGTGGTGGTCAAACACCAGACTTTGGCTTTTACATGATCTCTCACTTTCAAACTCATTGCACCCGTACGGCTTGAGGGTGGAAATGATGCATGAAATAGTAAAAAAAACAACAAAAAGAAAAAAGAAAAAAAAAGAAAAGGAAACTATAGGGGTAGAGTTGAAAAAAGGAAGACAATAAAAAGAATGGATTTTTCTTCTTTATGATCTCCAATTTTTAAGGTGGATCAGATGACGTGCAGCTAAGAGTTACAGTGCACTTCGTACTCTGAACTCTTCCTCAGGATTTGAAGTACAGTAACAAGAAGCCATTCACTTTGGCTTGTGTCCTCCCCAAGACAAAAAGAACAAAGGACTTTGTGCTGCAACACTCAAACAAAAAGAGTGCCTGTAGACAAAAATGCTAAGCCAAATCAAGAGCACAGCTTTTGCAAGTTAATTTTCACAAGCAAGAAGAATACATACACGCAAGTGTTAATTGATCCTTGTGCTTATTTCTCATGTTAATTGCTGAAAACATCCCGAACTATACTAAGATAATGGAATAAGTCGTGAATCATAACAGCTAAAAGGTATATCTCATTCCAGCTGTTATACAATTCCACAATAGTATTCACATAAAGTGTACACGTTTACGGTTTCCATCATTATTAAAGAACCTACAAGCAACTTGCTCATCTGGACATATGTCATGAATAGAACCACTGCTCATTACTGATCAGCAGTAGGGAAATGTCTTCTGACCATAGGAAATGACCACCCTCTGATTAGTCCTAGTTGTATGACTTGTTTTGCTTTGTTGGTTCCTGTGAATTAATGCTTTCATTTACTTACCTGATTATATGTATTGGTTAAATACTGTGACAATAAAACTTAACTGACATGAACGGATGATATTGCACCAATTGTCACACTATCACATTCACAAGATCTATTAGTTAATTGCTGGGAGAGCTGTCACATTTTATTGTCGAGCTCAAGAGTACCAATGGAGGACTGACCAAAAGAGTCCAGTGGGTCAATGCAATATTGATCGAAAAGAAAATTACACAAGGGTAAAGGAGCATTCTTCTGCAGTACCAAAGCTACCCCTTACATTTGTGACTATTTTAAGTAGTTTCCATTCATATCATCTACATGTGAGTTCCAAAGTCAACAAGGGACAAGTACCGTAATAATTGACTGCAATAGGTAGATTTCAACGTTAAGATTCTAACTCAGATTTGTGCACCCAATGACATAATTTAGATTTATTCCACATGATGAAGCTTGAAAGTCATTGTAGTCAACTTCAAGGTCATTGAAGGCAACCCTGCCAACATATCCAAAAGGATAGTTACATAAGCTGAACCCTGATCTTCTAGGATGCAAAATTTTGTTCACATTTGAATGAAAGAAATGAATGTGAATGAGATTATCCCATATCACATTCCAATTGCATGACCTTAGTTAAGATAACATGTGGAGAGTTTTGTTCTAAAGAGTATCACATTACCACTTTACAAGCAAACAACACAAAAGGAAAAAGCGCATGGGAGAGACCATTCCATTTTTTTTTTAACACCTAAGATCTAGAATTCTACAGCTACACAGCATTTATAACTAGCAACCAACTTTTCCCTGCCCATAACCACACAAATTTTCTGAAGAAGGCCATTTGTCTCTGCCCATTACCAACTGTTTTTATCTCCCACTCTAAGAATAAGTGAGAGGGTTGGGCACTAGCTTGCTTATTTTACTAGCTTTAAAGAGCCTAGAATCTATGATCTATCTTGGTACACATGTGAAGAACAGCTCCATTTCCCAACAAGTAATAACATTATCAGTGCCGACTTTTCTTTACTTTGAGAAAACATATTTATTCTCTTCTTTGTTACTTAATGTGGTAAATTTTTTGGCAAATCGAGATAATGTCCAACTTAGGTAAAGGATTTCTGGCCAAGAGGCATGAAGAAATCCTTGTCTGAGAGAGACTCCCACACTTAGCATTGAATGACTCCCATACTTCTCAATCTTGTGACAGTCTCAATGAAGGGGATTTTTTCCTAAATGTGATAAGAAGAGCACCATAAATACTTTTTAGATGGATGACACTAAAGTGAAAGCAGTTTGTCCTAACGTGACATGATCTTCAGCTTCATTCCCTATCAATTAATGTATACGTAACTAAAGGAACAATTGATTTCCTAACTGAAGAAAATTCAATCACAGGGAATGAGCTGGAATAAGACTAATGCTTTCAATGAATTATGGTATCTGTTTGGTGTGATGGTTTATTAATATTTGCTTCATTACAGACAGCAACTTGCTGAGCTGGAAGTGATGAAGTGAATAATGAAATAATATCAATAAATTAAAATGAGGTGCTATGGTGCACATTGTATGACCTAGTAATATATATAAAAAAATATTAAATAACTCATGCAAGATTACAGTAGTAGTAACTATTCTAACTTTCCTGTTCAAGATGGAACATAAATGTAAATCATGCCAAATTTGAGACACAAAGTAGAAAACATGCAGTGCTGTATACGTGGTTTGGTGAAGAAGCCTACAAGTTGATCTTCAAAACTGTAAAAAAGAGTAGAGATCTTCTTAAGCCATCACAATATTTCTAATGAAATGACAACCAAATTGAGTATATACTTGAATTCATTCAGGAATTTGGGGGTAGCAATTTGGTTATCATAGTGTCTGATAATAGGATTTGTCTGCCTGAATCTAAGCTCCTCCAGGAGTGATCATAGCCTAAGATAAGTTGTGCGAGCCATAGCACTTCACTCTGATCATAGCCAAAGTACAACAATTTGATGCAGATATCATAACATTGGAAGCACCAGCTTAATCTAAATTCAGATATAACTCAATAAATGTTCCTCTTTGGTGTAAAGCAAACCTTTGCTTAGAACATCATCGAGATAATAAAGAATGTGCAGAAGATCCATATAGCACTGTTATGGCTTCTCCCTTGGCTGACAACTAAAAGAGTAACAAGTAAATTTGATCTTAATCACCAGTGAGATAAGCTTCCCTAATATCGAGAAGTTTATCAAAGCCTTTAGCATCAAACCACAATTTCTTATAGGGAATGACTGATGTGTCAATTAATTCACAACCAAGTTGATCAATTTACCATAATGATCCTGTGGACTTTGGGGATAGTAAATATTTCGTGAATTTGTGTTACCTTTTATTGTTTCAAAAGATAATTACTATGCATACATTGGACCAAAGTTTAAAATATTGACTCGTGCTGAGGTTTTGGTCCTAGATCGGAATGATACAGTTTCGGTATTGTATCGTGCCGTGCTGATATGGTTTCAATATTTTTTTTATTTATATATAGTAATTATTAGATAAATATGTTTATTGTGTATAATTTAAAAGTAAGTT
>JBBPFQ010778267.1:0-13300 GCA_037974815.1 Kaempferia elegans
AATTGCGTTAGCAACCAAACAGGAGTCGCCGCTCCGTGTTTGGTCCTCCGACGCTCAAGTTAGCCCAAAGTGTAATAGGAAGAGTGCAAGAAAAATGAGCCGAGTTTTGTTATCTATGCGCGCGTGGAGAAAAACGTACTTGAGGCCCTCTTCCCAAGGCCTATTTATAAGGGGAAAAGATTCCTGACAGCTGTGGACACGTGACGATTCCTTTCCATACTGGGCTGTCTATATATAGGCTACTCATCATTGTCCCTGCCACGTGTCCTCTTCTAATAGGTATATTAGCTGGCCAGGAATATTCCCTGGCATTCCGTTGGGCTAGACGACAAAGGACTTTTGTATATTATTGTGCCGATCGGACTACAGGTTCCCCATGGGCCTTGTCTTCACATGCCAATCGAGCAGTGACCTTGGCGATTTGAATCACCGACCGGCCTTATGCTTACTTCAGTAGGTGATTCTCTAATCTCCGCTGAGTAGTGAGAACCATTTGAGTATAATGCATCTGATCGGGAATCATGTCCGGCCAGGCGGAGTGTCCGACCGGCCATTCAGCTCGGTCGGATTCGAGGGAGGCTTACTTGGCTTTTCTGTTGACTTAGGTGACCTGACACCTATCTTGACTTTTTGGGGTGACATGATCTTTCCATTGACCGGCCCTTGACCCCGAATCACTAATGAAGTTGAAGGTAATAGAAATAGCCGATAAATATTGTACATTCTTCTTCACGGACATAGTTAAGTTGGTAGCCAAGTGAAGAGTTGTTATAATAAATTTTGGATTTGGATTGTGAGGTATACCTTCTGCTAGACTCTCTCACTTAGGAGGCCGCTCGGCTTGCTAAATGATCTCATAATTTATTCTTTTTCAATGTGGTTGGGGTGATCTTAGAGGCATTTTCAGGCCGTGATTATTTACTATGATATATATGATGAAAGCTACCAATAGAAAATAGATACTCTTGAAATGAAAATTGACGGCTAGATGGCATGATCATAATGATGTTTATAATAATTTATACTTCTTTATTTTCTTTTAAAATAAAAATGTCAAACTCACTCTTATAAAATTTTTAATTGCTGTAGTTTTAAATATTTTTTGCCATATTATTTTATTAATTGTAGCCCTTAATTTTCATTGAATTGTGTCTCAAATATGATTTCATAAATTTCTATTATTACAAAATCTATTTAATCTGTAATATGAAAATTTGGAATTAAAAGAGCAATTAAGGGTGTTTACTCGTCATTAATAATGCAGTGGTTAAGATATAGAAAAAGATATGCTCAAACATACTAAATTTTAATCCTATAATCAAATATGATAATATTTTATATCTCAACTATGTTCGAAGGGAACATAATATTGATGTTCCAAGAACAATACTGAAATTTATACTCTAAACTCTCTATTATAAATTCCATCCCACCGTATAGATGTGGTTTATAATTTATTTTTATAAATCGGTTTTAAAATTTTTGGGTAGAATTTATATTTAATTTATGATAATCGAAAGAGATTTTTAAAAACGAGCGAGATTTTAAATACTGATCGACGTGGCCGTACATTTTCCAATAGGACTATGCCACGTCGCTCTCGAAGTGAATACTGGCTAGTTCAACGAGCCAGACAGACTTATGATTACTTTTCCGTCAGAGCCGTGCAGGTTAGCAGACGCACCTGATCCGCGCTATCGCGTCCGCCTGGCACCGCCTCCCGCCGACTTTGAAACGGCAAAACCGAGTCGCGCTCCCACGTGCGCCATCACGGTGCGCGCGTTATCCGTCTGCCCTTCCCATTTCTGATATTTTCCTTTTCCAGCAAATGTTGGAAAATTTGCATTTTACCCCTAAAATATATTATTTTTAAACCAAAAGAAAGTTATTAAATTGGAAAAATTAAAATAACACTTTTTTTTAAAAAAATTACCTCTTATATTTTTTTTTATTTCAAAAATACTTTTATTTCAATTATACAATTATAATCATAATTTCTAGAATATAAAATAAAATTATTTCAACTTAATTATATTTATATTAAAATATTCATTACCAATTTATCTATTTTTAAAAATTTAATTGATTATATCTGGTATAATAATGAGAAAGAACTCATTAAATTTAAATTTTATCCATATTCATTTAAATTGTATCCTAAAATATAGCCTTAATTATGGACACCTTACAATACAATGATGGGTACGTGTCAATTGTTTACAGTCTCATTTTCCCATAAAGCAAAAATAATCTTAGAATATTATTAATTAGAAGGCGATAGTGAAACTTTTAAAACGGAGCAATTCTGTAAATAGATAAACCTTGGGGGGCTATGATTTACAGATTAAATTTTCAATTGTTTCTCCTACACCGCCTTTCCCCTCCTCCTTAATTAGAAGGCGCTTCTCCGGCGCGGTCGTCTTCTCCGCCGTTCACACTGCCCAGTCCTCCTCCTTCCTTCCGATGCATAAATCTTGAGATCGCGGGTCTAATAATCATGATAAAATTTGTTTATCGATCTTCCTTTTCGTGATTCCCGATCGGCCGGCGAGGGTTTTCTTTTTTCATTGAGTCCTGGAGACAGCGAAAGATGCCGCGAGCGTCAGCTCGTGATTCCCGTGAGCGCACCCGTGGGAATGCCTCATCGGATGCTCCCGTGCATCTCGGACACTTCCCCCGCCGACCCCCTTCCTTCGCTTGATCGTATCAGCCGCTGTCGAGTGGCGTCTGGCGACCTGTATCCGGAGGAGTTTTGGATGAGGATCGAAGACCCTTTCTCCGCCGCCAGGGTGGCGGCGGGTTGATGTCGACGGCGGAGATGTTTGGCGACCAGGACCGAAGAGTGCTCCTTCCGCTGCAGCGGTTGCCCAGCGTCGGAGGAAGCAGCGGCTACGTCGGGAGCGTGTTCACGGTGGATGGGAACGTGCTTTCGGGGACGACAGCTACCTTGGAGGGGACGGACAACCTGTTGGAGGTGGTGGAAGGGTGCAGGGATGCGCTTAGGGAGCGGAATTGGGCGCAGAGGGCGCGGGAGAGCTACTATCTGCAGTCGTCCCTCGCGACAAGGCTCACCTCGCAAGCGTTCTTGGCCGGCCAGCCGCTCCTCTTGCCTGAGAACTTTCAGGAGACTTGCAGTGTATCGTCCGACTCGGAGACAGTGTCACATCGCCTCTGGGTGGGTTTCTCTCTTAATGATATATACATACTGCTCCTCAAAGCTTAATAATACAGGACTGTCGTATCGCCTATGAGTGTGTTCTTCCATTAATAACGATCGCAGAATTTTTAAAGGAAGTTTAAATTGGGCTTCTTGTTTGTTGCCAAGGAAGAAAAATTGCTACAGGACAAGGAAGAGAGAATCTGTTTTAACCATTTTAAATTGGTTGCTTTTTCCTATTAAATTTAAATTAACTTCAGTTTCTGAGTAATGAATTCATAGGTTTTCTCAATTTATACTACGTAAAGAAATCACCTTGGTAGTTCTCTTTTAATTGCCAAAAAAAATTCTCTTCATTGTTTTGCCAGTATATCTTCTGTTCTTCCACTCATCCTGCACCTCCATCTCACGTTCTTACGCTGTAAATCTAAATTTCTTCAGTATTTGTCTTCCGTCTTTCTTTTATATTTGGAATGCATTAAAGCATAATTAATTTCATGTGTAGCAAGAAACTATGTGATACATCTGTAAGTGTTTACTTATTTGATGACCTGTGGCATGTGGTTCTTATACATCTTTGTCCTTGTAATGGTGATGTTGATATCCATCCTTAGTGTAATTGTATTTTGCAGGACAAGCTCACTATAATTCTTTTGTGCAGGTCAATGGTTGCTTGTCATATTCAGATAAGATAACAGATGGATTCTATAACATTTTGGGAATGGATCCCCACTTATGGGCAATGTGCAATGAACCAGAAGTTGGACGAAGGTTACCCACATTGATGGCGCTCAACACAGTTGATCCAAATGATTCTTCGATGGAAGTCATCTTTGTTGATAAATATGCTGACCCTAATCTTTCACAGCTGGAAGATAGAGCTTTGGAATATTACAGTGCATTGGGATTTACTTTAGAGCTTGTCGAGAAGCTTGCTAAACTTGTTTCTGACTTTATGGGGTATGCCTGTGATTATCCTTGCCCAAATTTTTATGAACTTTATGTTAGCTATTGAATCTGAATATTTCTTATTGGAATTTGAAGGGGTGCATTCAAAACAGAGCGAGGAGATCTTTATCAATTGTGGAAATCATATAGCAAAGAACTTAGGAAACGGAAAGGATGTGTTGTCTTTCCCATTGGTAACCTGTCTGTAGGACTTTGTAGGCATCGGGCTATTCTTTTCAAGGTAATTTTATTCCTTCTCTTAACTAAGTGGTCAGACATGATCAATTCACAATGAACATCAAATTTCAATGGACCTTCCTTTTCTTCTGTATTCTTAGTTTGCTCATGCTATCAACAAGAATTTTGCTTGTCCAAGATAAAAAATGCGGTCATATTCTTCCTTAATATTCTCACGATATCAGAGTTTGCTCAATTCTGACAACTATCAGTATATGTACTCCCTTTTTGGTCTAGATAGTCAATTGTTGAAGTTCATTTCCTCTTAGTTAGAAAATAGAGCATTTTCTCATTCTGAAAGCATGGGATTAATGGATTCATAATCATAAAATAATGCAAAAAATTGTATTATGTTTTTTAAGAGTCAATAGAACCTTACTGAAAGTTGATTTTATAAACGTTACTATAAACTTTTTTCTTGTAGCTTGTTTTCCTTTCTAGAACAGTTTAATGCAAACTTGAGTATGTGCTCATACATGAGATACTCTTGCGTGCACAATTTTATCAGTTGTATGTTATTTGTGATTGCTCCAATTTTCTATGCAGGAATTGGCTGATTACATACACATCCCATGTCGTATAGCTCATGGTTGTAAATACTGTTCTTCTGCATTTCCATCTTCCTGTTTGGTGAAAGTTGAGGATGCCAAAAGGTCACTTAGGTTAGTTTTTAGATATAAACTTTTATCCGTGATCATTTGTACTACTCATCTCTTATGTACAAAGAAAGGTATTTTTTATGTTGGCAATTTTTGAAGGTGCTGAATGTACATTCTGGTTAATCTCAAGATGCTAATTGTGCCTCTGTATCTAATATTAATTCTCAACTCATGTCTTGTCCATAAAGAATCCTTAATTGTTCCAAAGGAATTCCTCTATGACTCAAGACGTGCCACTTCTTTATCTTTTATGCTTCACGGCTGACCTTGATCTTTTGCCTTCCTTTAAAAATGTTTGTTTCCAATGTGAAGTTTCATGTTTATTTAGCTTTGAATGGCAAACAAGTATGTGATGTTGGTTCAATAATTTGTTGTTGGAGGAACAAACACATATGACTCTATATGCAGTATTTGTCAGATTATCAAGATTCTACAAGCATGCATTTGGTCAAATAGTCAATGTTTATGCATGTATAACAACTATGGAGTATTGGTGTTTACAACATAAGGTGCCATTTCAAAATTGAATAAAATTCCCATATTTTTGTCTCTTGTTTTCCAACTGTTGTTTCTCTAATATTCGACTTGTAAAAAAAGAAAATAAAATCCATATCCTTCCCTGCTTATCATTTTACAAAGAAATTATTAGTTTGATCTTTATTTAGTTGATGTACTTGATGCAGAAGTCTTGCAATGTGCAAATATCTTGTAATGGGAAGCATGATGTTTTTTTTTTTTTTTTTAAATGGAGAAACAAGAATCAAGACCTGCTGTTTAATTGAGATTTTCACTTTTTGGATGGATGGTTAGAACTCCACTTGTTTTTCTTAATCTTTTGGTGGTAATTTGTCATTGAAATATTATATGGAAATAGGCAATTTTCATTGTTAAAAACTAGTGATTCTTCTCTTTATTTCACTGTGGAATTAGTTGGATGAATTAGTATCTTTAGTGATGATATATGGACATATGATAATTCTTTATCCTTCCATTCACCTTATTTGTTTCTAATTTAACAGGGAGTACGTGGTAGATTTAGTTGGGGAACCAGGAAAAGTATGTAAACCAGATTCATCAATTAATGGGCATTTGCTTTCATCACTGCCCTCCCCGTTCCAAGTTCCACATCTGCATGGTTTCAAGAACTCATATACTGAGATGCCTTGGAATCAGATGTTCAATGAAGAGCAAACAGGTACGTTTGTTGGAAATTCTTACTATGCAGCTTAATTTTCTCTGCTTACTCTACAAATTTTCTTAAAGACACGCTGCAAATATAATTGGTCATTATTTTCATTCTACTTCAAGAAGATTTCATTTTATTTACCAGTATAAGGCTATATCATGTTTTATATGAGTAGTGTCTTCTTGCATGTTTTAGATTTTGTGCTAGTTTAATTATTTTATCCTTTTCTTTTTTTCAAAAATTAAAGAAAAGTATAATTTTCTCTTTCTTTTCGAAATTAATGGTTTTGTAATTCGCTCACAATTGTTTGGTGGAAATATGAGCCTTGGGCTGGAGCACAACAAATTTCTGCATGCACATTGAAAATCTTAGGGTTACCTCTAGTACTAGGAAATGGAAGTATAATTAAGCTAGCTTTTCAAACAAGATGGCTAGTTGTTATTGCTGCTGACATCCTCATCTTAATCTAATACATTTCTGGATGCATCATCTTCAGTCAACTTGTAATCCTTTTCATGATAATTTATTAATTTTTTCACTTACGCCAGTTTTTCAAATAAGATGACTAATTACTGCTGCTGACACCCTTATGTTAATCCAATACAATTCTGCATGCACTATCTTAGATCAAGTTGTAATCCTTACGTGATAACCTATTTATTTACTTTTATCATTGTAGTATTTTCAATACTGAAGTACATTACACATTCATATATATAGTAAAGAGAGAGAATATTAGGCTTTTGCTAATACCAAAATACTTGTCAGTTGGAGTACTGAAATCAACTGTTAAGATTAACACTACTTTTCATTCACGAATTTGAGTTGTATGATCCTAGTCCTCTGTAATATCTTATTCATTGGTTAAAGCAGTGATTATATTTGTACTGAATCAGGAGTCAATAATGCTGCTTCAAACATATCTATACAAGAAATTTATGCTACAGATGGACAAAGAGATTTTAGAGGAGCTCATATTGAAGATATGACTATGAAAAACTATTATGTCCCTTCTGAAATGGAAGCCTCCAAACAATTCAATTTGAAGGCAAATGATAGCATGACTGAGAAAAAGGCGAATTCTACGATAGCACGCAGATATCTGAATCTGGAGCCTTCACTTGCTATGGATTGGCTTGAGATATCATGGGACGAGTTGGACATTAAGGAGCAGATTGGGGCTGGTATTTTTCTATTGGAAAATTTTTATAGAGAAACTATTTTTCTATTCCTCAAGAATTATGTAAATGAGTCATCATAGTTTTTTTGCTTCTGATGAACACTTTCTTCAGGTTCGTTTGGAACTGTCTTTCGTGCTGAATGGCATGGATCAGTAAGTTCTCTTTGCATTTCTGAAATGTAAATTTCTTAATTATGTTAGTAATATGTTGATGAACGTGCCTTTAATTCAAAATAATCAGACACAAAACATACTGCCTTGAAACTTTTATGTAACGTGTCTACTTCCTAGATGGCTTACTATATAAAGCATAAAGTAAAAATAAATAAAATTCTCGAGAGCAACTATGTGTAGCTTTAGTAGATGATATAAAATAAAAACAAAATATTCGAGGGTAATTTGTGTAGATGATATAAAATTAAAATTAAAATTAAAATTCTTGAGAGCAATTATATGTAGCTTTGGTAGATGACAAAATGAGAAACAATTGGTCCAAGTGGCATGGATATGTTTATAGTTAGAACTTAGAAGAGCTAACTCAATTAGATTCGTGTGGAAGGTGTCAGGGTAGAGGGTTTCCCATGAGAAGTTTAGTTGATATGATATAATGTAATTAATTGATTTAAATATTACTAGTAATGTCTCCTTGGATAGGGCTGAACAGAAGGATAAAATCTGTGTACCTGACACTAAATAGTTTGGACAGCTTGCTTGATGAGGATTTCACTAGATGTAGCTATCTTTTTTGTTTTATCTAGAGTGGTGTTACAGTTGACTTCAAATATAGATTGCATATCATAGGTCTATATTGTAAGCTGTCTTCAAATAGAAACTCCTGCATGGCATAAGGAAATTTCGATATTTAGATTATTGCATGTATAGAGGTGTGTCCAAGGAGTCAGGTGTTGATCCATGTTATTGTGCAACTCAATCTTATATTGAGTGCCCATATTGTCTGCCTTAGTCTCCGTCCATATTTATTTCTCATTGTTGGTATTTTGGTATAACAAATTCTATTCTGATTTGGGTAGTATATTGAGTCCACCAGCTTCATAGCAGTCCTTGCACTGCACCTGTTGAAAGTAGAACCCTTTTTAATCACTGAAAACTTAGAACTTGAGCACCATATATGTAAGCTTTCTTTAGCAAATCGGCTTATGTGTAACTATATGCAGTGATGGTTCTTTACAAAACTTAAATCATGAGATTTCGATACATGGCAACCAGTGGCTGGTGATTTCAAGTTCACAGTTATGCGCTTGTTAAGTTCCTTGGTATGTTTTGCATTATGCAATATAGGAACAAAACAGTGACAACTCAACCATGCTGTATTGTTCTACTCCCAATTTTAACTTTACGATTAAAATACCTGGTGTGATGTCAGGCAGTCTAAAAGATGAATATGATTTAAATTAAACATACTGAGAAGATTTACTCTTAGAAACTGAAGTCATGTCATGATAATACCATTTTGAAGAAGATACAGATCAAAACTAGTATGCCAAGTTTTACTTAATGTATAAGTGTATTATCTGCTGCAGGATGTTGCTGTGAAGGTTCTTGCAGATCAGGATTTTCACAATGATCAGTTGAAGGAGTTTCTCAGGGAGGTGAGTAAATTGTGTGGATAGATTATAAATTGTATTGTGCTGTTGTTAGATTTATCAAGTAATAGAATTTCAAACATGCTAAGATGGAAATGATACCCTCCAACAACTCACACAAATTAAAAAGATGTTGATAGTTTAGTTTAATTTTTTTTTTTAAATTAACAACTGTTGTAATCATTTTGGAGGATCATGTTAATTTAAACAAATAACATGGAAAAGTGTGTTCACAAATTCTACTTGTTATCTAAAAAGGATCTAAATTATTGTTTCACCTTTCATTGCCAACATAAGGTACTCATTTAAATAAAAAAACTCAGAATGTATATTTTAAGATCCATTTGCCCAAAGGTTTGTTTTAAGGAAACATATATACCCATTCAGAAAAATACGGCATCCTCAAATAATATGATATGGACCTGCTCTATGTAGGTTCACCAGAATACAAGTTCTGGCCATCTTATACTGTATAGTATAATGGGAATCAAGTCTTTGTGATTACATCATAAGGCTTATAAAAGTCTTCATATTTAGTGTTTTTTTTTGTCAGTTTGACATAAATTTCATGATCCTTCAAATGGGTGTCTATTTTTTTCTCATGACTGCAGGTTGCCATAATGAAAAGAGTCCGGCATCCTAATGTTGTACTTTTCATGGGAGCTGTCACAAAGCATCCACATTTATCAATTGTTACAGAGTATTTGCCAAGGTATCCCTGTAAGACATCTTGTTATTAAAAGGAACGAAGTCATTATCTCAGTTAATATTTGCATCTTAAAATGGATTTCTGAAACAGGGGTTCCCTGTACCGTCTTATACATAGAGCAGCTCCAGGAGAAATTTTGGACAGGAGGCGTCGGTTGCGAATTGCACTTGATGTGGTTTGTGCCGTTTGCTTATTGGTTACTGTTTCATTTAATTCAAAGCCAGCACTAGTGGCATGACCCATACAAATTGTAGGCCAAAGGTATCAACTATCTTCATTGTCTAAATCCACCAATTGTCCATTGGGATCTAAAGTCTCCTAATCTTTTGGTAGACAAGAATTGGTCAGTGAAGGTATATTGTGGTTCTTCAAGCTCTTGCTTGGTTGGCTATTTTTTCATTTGAAACCATCTTTACAATGCATAACCATTTCTCTAATCTGCATAGGTTTGTGATTTTGGATTATCGCGATTCAAGGCAAACACTTTCATATCATCAAAATCTGTTGCAGGCACAGTAAGCAGTTATTTTCCTTTAAATAATCAGTCATTAATATTTTTTATTTAATTTGAGTCAAATTTTTTGGTCCTTGATATTGATAATACCTAAACCCTTACAAAATTGTGTAGTGTTCCACCTCACGAACATGTGCTATGAAATTTCAGATAATTTTAATCAGAATCAGTTGAGTTGGATTGGAATGTAAGAGGACCGATCTGTTCATTGTCTAGAAATGGAAACCCTTAGGGATATTGAAATAGAAGCTAGGAGAACCAGAAGATTCGAAGAAATTGCATAAAAATATGTAAAATTTGCTGGAAGTGGGAAGCAATGTAATGAATTCAGTTAGATCAAGCTGACTTTATCAAAAAAAAGAAAACAGTCATCTAGCCAACTTCTCATTTTCACCATTTCCAGCTTGGATCCTACAGAACACTCTCTAGCCAAAGGCAATTGAACAAAGAGAAGAGAAGGGACATTGAAATGGTGGAGGAAATGTAGCTGGTATCGTTACTACTTTTGTTTGATTGTTGGAATTTTTATGGTCTCAAAAGTTCTTACAAGACATCCCATCTTCCAGTATAAATGTGATGTTCGTGAAAGATAAAAAGCAGGATTTAGGGTGTAGTTGGTGTAAGGGACATCGAAATGGTGGAGGAGATGTAGCTGGTATCATTACTGCTGTCGCTTGATTGTTGGAATTTTTATGGTTTCAAATGTTCTTACAAGACGTCTACAGTAAATGCCATGTTTATGAAAGATAGAAAGCAGGATTTTGGGTCGTAGTTGATTTAACCACGAGATACTCTTGTTTGTGAGAAAGACAAAGGATGGGATTTAGAACTGAGCAAATTACATAAACTACAAAATATATTATTGGTTTGTCACAGTTTGCTAACATGGTTTCTAGTTACACAGTAATGATTTCAGCAGCACTTTGTCCACTTATGACTGTCAGTCCTTTGGCAGAAAACCTACATGGGATCTTCAACTAGGTCATGCCAGATTCGACATGTTCTTTGGCTTTGTATTTTGGTTTAAGTACACTGAGAAAACACATCATCTAGAGTGATAACCGTTTTCATGCTACGATTTGAGTTGGCATGATGGTTTTTGTCATTTTACAGCCTGAATGGATGGCACCAGAGTTTCTTCGAGGAGAACCATCAAATGAAAAGAGTGATGTTTACAGTTTTGGGGTGATCTTATGGGAACTTTTGTCAATGAAACAACCTTGGCGTGGCCTTAGCCCTGCACAGGTAGTTAACATCTATTGTTCTTAGTTTCAGCTATTCTAACCTACTGGATATTAATTGTTGCAATTCTTCTCAAGCTACTCATACACAGACACATACATCAATAATTTGTATTTACTTTTACTAACTGGCGATATGGTTGGAAATTTAACGTTCTAATCTTCAGGTTGTTGGAGCAGTTGCTTTTCAGAATAGAAGATTGGCAATCCCTCAAGACACTTGTCCTGTCTTAGCAGCACTAATGGAATCATGTTGGGATGAGTAAGTGGTGTCCCTCTTATGCTTTTATGAGCTTCCATCCCATTATTATTTGCTTAATTGAATATCTTCCAAATTCTTCAAATTCGTTGAGTGGGCAAAATAGATTGAAATGGATTCCTAGGAACAGAAAATGAGATAGGAACATGTATTCTTTGAAGAAGGATGATAGCAACCATCTTTACAATAATTAAATTTTCTTCTCATCAATAGGAAAAATCTGTCTGTTAGATCTCTAGTTTAGGTCCTTCTTCTAACCGCTTGAAGAATAACAGAACAAGATTAGATATTCACAATAAGTTTTCCTTGAAATGAAGTGAGGAATTGACTATCAAGGATAATAGGAAATACAATACTATTCTTATGATCCGAACATACCATAAATCTATGCATCGGGTTCGCAATTGGGTGTGCGAATAGTATATTTCAAGCCTATGCCTACTAACTCGTTCTGATTATCACACAAATTAGTCTTCTTTGTGTGGTTTAGTGACTATGAACTCTGCATTATTAAGGTTTATGAATGCACTATAGGTTTCGCTTAAACCATCACCACTTAATCACAAAAAGGGCTTGGCGATTACATTCTCTAAGTGCTTGATCATTTTGGCAGTGATGCTTAATTCTCATGCAGTGATCCCAGGCAGCGCCCGCCCTTCTCCAGTATCGTCGATACCATGAAGAGGCTGCTGAAATCACCTTCTCCAGCATCGTCGTTGCATTGAAGTTGTCGATGAAAGCTGCTTGAGCGGCACAAGTATGCTCTTTACTGTTTGATTGTAGTTTCATTCAAAATTATATTTCCTTGAGATATTTTTAATCCAAAATGTGAAGAACAAGTGGGACAAACTACTCGATCTACAGCTGGAACAAAGCTGGGAATGTTACGAGAAAGGTGGCTGTTTTGAAGCTACCACTGGAAGGCACCAATGCTTCTTCAAAGCTTTTGGAAGACCTCAAAACCTTTTATATACTTTAGATGAAATAGTTATTAACTTGGATTTATGTATTTTATGCTACTGTAAGAGATAATAAGCATGAAGTTTTCTAGTCGAATGATTTGGTTGGTTCGTGAGCATGTCTGATATAGAAGAAACAAATCGTAGTTTGGGTGGTAGATCATAGTCGATATGATACATTTTCTGCATTTCATATTGTAGATCATTATGTTGTGAAATGCATTGAATACACTTTCACTGTGATATGTTCTTGATAAGAACAAGTTTAATGAAGCCATTTTCCTAGACTGATAAGAAACTTAAGAATTATCCTTAAGCAGGAAAGAAAAATTGTACGTCCTAAAGTAATTCATTCCCAAAGCACTCGCCCCCAATGTTATTCGTGCTGACAATGATGCTTATAAGAAGCATCAAGATGATACATTAGATGTGTTATGTCTTATTTTTGTCATCATGAACTTTGAGCTTTAAAAGCAATATGAAAACATGGATGCTCATAATATGGTTGAATATTATAGATAACTATATTAAGGGCAGACAAGTCACGAGAGATTTGAGATATCTAAGGCATTATTTCAATGCATAAAGCAAAAATGAAGTCCTATAGGAACTCATGTGTGCAAAATGATTAGGTATGTTGAGAATCT
>JBBPFQ010778685.1:0-24407 GCA_037974815.1 Kaempferia elegans
AAACAACAATAAATCTTAATTTTGTACCTTTGCCGATATCAAAGTACATGTTTCATTAGCTAGTGCTTCCCGCACCAACAACTTCCCTTTATGTAATTGTAGTCAATAACCATAAGATGTACAAGCTGAGAAATGGTGTATCACCCCAATATAATGCCACTTTACATAATATGATCAATAACCATTAATTCACCATATGTAATTTCTACTTCACCAATTACTGGACTAAGTCGACCAAAACAATTTGTCGAAGGAAAGTCTCGGCACTTACATTTTTAAACAGAGTGCTCAAAATCGCCTCAGCATTAGGGGTGGCGATGACAGGCAAGTCGGGAAGCATTTTCGAAAGAGCTGTCAGGGTCTTGACATGGCAATGGTCGTCAAGGCTCTGCGTGATCAGCAAGCAATCGAGTTCAGGAAGATCCTGCAGCTGTCATATCGAATGAACCAAGAGTTAGATTCATGAACAACTAATTATATACACAAAACAAAAGAAATCGTCTTCACATTGAAGTTCTTCAAAAATTTCTTAGCTCCATCGTAGAGCCAAGGGACGCCGAAGTCCAAGTTCCCCTCCAGGATCGGATCTACCAAGATCCTGACTCCCTCGACATCCCACAGCCAACTGTTACTCTAAATTAAAAAGATGGAACGGCATCCCGATTGGTAAAACTTGGGATATAACAAATCTGTGTGGAGAGAGAGAGAGAACCTCCAGATGTGTGAGTTTTACGGGTTCTGCAGTTTGTGAGACTGACGCAGAGGCCGCCGGAGGAGAGCATGAGTTGAGCCTCCCGGTGACGGACGGGTAATTTCTACGGGGCTTGAAAAGGAGATGAGGACGGGGAGTACACAGCGGAAAGACCGGATGGGGAAGGAAGAAGGGCGCTCCGGTGGTGAAGGCGGCTTGGCGATGCGAGGAGGGGAAGAAGGAGCTGAGGATATGGCCGCGGAGGTGGAGCGCCATAAGAGCGAAAAGGAAGAAAGGGGTGCGAATCAGTGCGCGATTGAATGGGTTTGGCGGTGCCAAGTGTGAAAAGGTAGAGTTCCTTGTTTGGCATCCGACATCCAACATCCAACATCCAACATCCAACTTAAACTTACGCCGATTAGTTTATCCTATACAAGTGTGAAAAGTCACTGATTGAATCCTATACAAATTTATCACTAGTGATTGTGATAAATACAAATATTCAGTAGTCCATTTAATATTTTTAAATTAATCATCTATTAAAAAAATTTATAAGAATTGATACTACATTTAATCTTGGCCAAAAGACTAAGAAAGATATGTTTTCTAATGTTACCGACCTAAGGTATTTATAAAAACTTTTTTAGAATGTGAGACTAAAGAGATCATAGTAGTGTGATATCTATTAATGAGAAATTTTTTTAATAATACGGCGCACCTGAGTCTCAAACTCTAGATCTAGATTAATAAATTTTTTTTAATAATATTCGTAACTTAAGAATATTAACTTAATTTTATCATATTTAATTAAAAATTAGTTAGTATTGAGGTTAGATTTTAATATAGTAAGATAGTGAGATGAATGATCACTTGAATTTTATTTTATTTATTCTGGTTTATAATTTCCAATAAAAAAAATCCAAGTAATTTAATAGGACCATGAATATTGACGTGCCAAGTTCTTTTTTCTTTTTCAAAAAGAATAAAATAAAATTCAATTAATAACTTTTGTTTAAAATATAATTTATTAACCTGCTCGCCTTCCGGCGCATTTCGGATATTCCCACTGCTTCTCTTCTATTCTACGCCACTCTGACCTGCTCTCTCGGCGCACGTTAGCCCCTTCCTTCTGCTCGCTCTTCGCCTTCGGCCTGGTGACTGGTCTCTCCGGCTCTAGAGAGAGAGAGACTCCGGCGATCTGCGATCGGGAGTCGCGGGAGATGTGGGGGCAGGGAGGGCGGTTCTACTGGGGGAATAAGGAGGGCGAAGTGGGGATTGTGGTGGTGTTCGCGTGGCTGTCGAGCGAGGAGCGGCACCTCAAGCCCTATGTGCGCCTCTACTCGTCCTACGGGTGGCGCTCCCTCATCTGCCATGCCGATTTCCTCACCTTGTAAGTGCGATTAAGTTTTCTTCCTTTTCCCCCTTCCTTATGCTGCTCAGCTCTTTAATTGAATTCTGAGGACGATTCAAGATCTGTAGTCTACTTGAAGAGATTTTCCACTAAACAATGGTAAACATGCTCGCTTGTGTTTTCTGTTTAATAGATTTACTTCCAGGTTTGATGAGAACTGAGAAAAGCAAGAAAAAAGATGAGAGGAAGAATTTAATCTCTCATTTTTCTTGCTTGTGTCTTGCCTTAATTATGTACCATTGTGGACACTGAAACCCTTAACTGTAGAATTCACCTTAATTATGTAGCATCTAAGGCAAATCCACACTTGCTGACTGCAATCCATGCTAATCTAGTTCAATCCCTACTTAGCTATTGTTAGCTCCACTTAAAGTTAATGTATGCCTACAATTGTCCATGAACTCTATGCTTGCAACTTAGATTTCTGAATTCAAGCATATGTACCTTGAGTTAAACTTAGAGTTTTACAAGTATCAGCCATGAGTCAATAACTAAGATTTGAAGCCAACATAAAAAAGTAATTGAAATTGAGATTAAGATGTCTTGGAAAGGCCCAGATAAACTAGTTTCGGTCAAAGTTTAATGATATAGTGTCATTTGTATTCAACTCAAATTTTGCAATTGCAGTTAGTGAAATACATCATTAAAATATATATGTGAAACAATACATTTCTAAAATGCAGTTTGTATTTGGCTATTTGCAATGTTTCTTGAGCAGGTTGTTTAATTCCTTACGCAGATTTTTTCCTGACAAGGCTGCATCATTAGCTGATAGTCTCCTCAATGAGCTTTTGCAGGTAATTGCATTGTTAGATAACTAGTGCACGCAGTACTTTCTTTTATTAGAAAGAACTCAGAGAAATGCCTTGTGATGGTGTGAGCCTATCATGGAAATGTTCTAAAGAATGAACACCTCGTATTTTAAAGGGGTATTCTTATCGGCATGAATTAATGAATGCTCTCTGCAGTGAATTAACAGGAAAAAAAAAAGACATGTCAATCTTTGGATCACCTGCTAATATTGGGCAGTAGTTGAGGAGAAAAAAAAAATTTAAGTGAATCATTTTAGTTGCAGTGTCTCAGATTTCTTTTTCACCCTGTCCTCAACACTCTTATATTTTAAACTACAGGATCATGAGAATTTGTTATTGGTTCGCTTCAAGTATGTAAGAACTAAGAAGCATTGAAGAAGTTGTTGTCAAAATTCCTTGCTCTTAGCAAAGTATTCATTTTGGCAGTGACTATAATTTCATAACAAGAATACTGCTAGATGAAAAGGGTAGTTTAATTTTGATAGAGATTCTTAAATTTTTGGTTTTCGCCAAAATATATTAAAACTTGGTTGTTAGTTTGGTATTGTATTTGCTTTATTTTGGTTGTAGTATTTTTTTTTTTCACTCCATTGTCATACTTGTTTGATCTACAGTAGGTCATTCAGCACCATCAATATACTTATCGAAGATTTACATTCAAATTAAATGACCATGATTGTGTTTTTGGATCCTGGTGATGGATTAACAGGAACTAAAGAGTAGGCCATTACCCATCGTCTTTTCTGCTTTTTCTGGCGGGCCAAAAGGTTGCATGTACAAGGTTCTTCAGGTCTGCTTCTTCACTAAATACACAGGCTGTTCGCCAACATAGTTTCTTAATTTTGGTAAAATAATATTAAGAATTTTATTTCCTTTGATTTCCAGTTAATTGATGGTCAATGCAAAGGGCAACTTGTTCCAGTAAGTTCCTTTCTTGAGTGAAATGCATGGCCTTCCATAGTTATTATTAGTATCAAATAGTTACATGGAGTTTAGACAGTAGAAACCAATCAAGTGGGATCAGAGATGATTATCGATATATGAATTTTCAGTTATCTACTTGTATTAGAGCAACTTTTGAGTTCTTTTAGTCTCTTTCAACTGAATTACTGTTATTTTAAGTTGTCAATCTCTGTCTTCTTCCAGGATGATTATCGGCTTGTAAAAGATTGTTTATGTGGTCACATATACGACTCGAGTCCAGTTGATTTTACGAGTGATCTGGGCACTCGATTTGTCCTCCATCCATCTGTGCTGAAAAGGCCCCACCCTCCTAGAGTTGTCTCATGGATGGCAAAAGCCTTGGCAACTGGTTTGGACTCTCTCTTCATAAGCAGATTCGAGGCTGAGCGTGCCGATTATTGGCAAACTCTCTATTCTTCAGTCGTAAGGCTCTGAATCATTCATCCAACTGTTTTACGTTAAAAACTGTATATTCTCTAACGCATGGATTTCGTATACTAACATCCAGAACATAGGTCCATTCCTTATCTTCTGTTCTGAAGACGATGAAATTGCTCCAGCTCACGTCATTTGCAATTTTGCTCAGTGCCTGCAAGAGCTTGGTGGTGATGTTAAACTAATAAAATGGAAGAGCTCTCCTCATGTCGGTATGTGTATTTTGTTGTTTTAAGGCTTTTTAGGGTCCGTTATGGTCCTTAAGCTGAAATGTTTAAGATTCTAAGTGTTAAATTACCTGAGTTCCACAAGCTAAGTTTTGCAAAGTTATAGGCCGCTGATAAAATGATGGATCAACTGAGTCATCTCAAGTGTATTTTTAAAACTTCAATCTTAACTTGGCTTCGAGTGGTTAATCGAAATGCCCGATAGAATATTTTTTCTATATCGATCCTATTTCGTTTTTTTGTGGTCGTCGTAAGTTTCTACTATTGGATTATCAAATCTTTTTATCAGGCTGATATAAATCCTTGAACAGGTCATTACAAATTTCATGCATCTGAATATAGAAACAGTGTAGTTCAGTTGCTCAGCAAGGCAGCTTCAACCTATGCACAGAGGAGGCTGCAATTACAGAACAAGGAGGACCATTCCGCGCCAGAGTCAGTTTGCAGTCTCCATAAAGCTGCAGCGAGCTCGAACGAGAGCCTAAAAAGGCTAGCGCTCGACCCAAGTGACCATTTCTCCTTATCAAGTTCCACCGAGTGTAACGATGGCAGGGACACAAGGTCGCAAAGTGACGAACTGTTCCACTCGCTAAACATCCCGAGCACCAATCCTCATGGTGTTCTGGGTGAGATACTTTTCGATGTTTGTGTTCCAAAGAACATAGAAGGATGGGATCTAAAGCCCTCTACATCATTCAAAGGAACGCAAGCATTTTCTCATACTCATCGGTATAGCTTTTTCTTGCCACGGAAATGCTTGCGACGATCTAGATTGTAGAAGTTTTAAATAGAAATGGAAGGATCGTTAAAATTGCTGGTTATGTAACATTCACATAAGTGTAATTGATCTTGTTCAGTGAAGATGAAGTGTAAGTTTTGAGTCGATAGATCCATATTCATATTCTGCCTTGACTCTGTTTCAATGTCATCTCTTTATCACCTCTATTGCAATGAAATGTGCAACACAACAATCAAAGAGGATTTCATAGTCTATTAGCTTCGACAATATGTAACACGACAATCATTGTCGTCGTCTCTGCTAACACCAAATCGGATCGGGCCACTCATATCTCACTCTTGTTCTCAAACAATTTGATCATTGTAATAGTAAAACTAGGTTAGACTTGAAGTTTTCTATAGTAGAGTTGTTGATGAAGTCGCTTCCATAATTGTCGTCGATGTTTGTAGGAGCTTGAATCATCCATCTCCTTACGAACTTGTTATCTTAACCGAGGACACTAAGAATGCCCGACATGGTAGCATACGCGACCATCTCAAACTTCATGATCATCTCTTTCTCTTGCCAAATAATTGAGTTCCATATAATTAGGGTGGTTTTCGACTTTGTGATCTATTTTTCTAGCTCAACTTGGTTATTGAGTCGCTCTAATAAATCTGATTTTCAAGCCATTGGTAATAACCGATGACACACTAGTGTGGTATTCTATTTAGAGAAATGATTTGTATAAGGAAAAAATCTAATGAAAAACTCAAGGATAGACTCGTAATGTGATGGAGTCCACAAAAGTGAAATGGTGGATCATGAATTTCTGTATATATCTTTGAGATTTTCTCTAAGATTTTCCTCTGTGTGTATCATTGCTCTTCTATTTATGCTTCACATGAATGTCACTTCCTACATGAGCAACATTGATGTCTTCGTTTGAGGTTGGTGATATATTGTTGCCATTCTTTTGCATTACGATACAATTTATGCAAGTTAATTATACTAATATTGTTGTGTGTTTACTCTTTTTTACGTCGTATCTTATATGTCACTTAATTGTATCATGTCGCTACATTTCTACTATCTTTTATCGGTTTTGAAATCTATGAGTCTTGTTTGAAAAGATCCAAATATTGTGTAGGGATTGAACATGTTATACACCAAAACTAATTGACTTATCTTTTTTTTCTTAAGTAATCGATTAATTTAATCCCTTGGAGGCATTAATTGAATCAAAGTTATGGTTAATTTAAATTAAAATAGATATATTTTTTTTTGGAAAGGGAGTCTTGACGCAGCGGTAAAATTATTACAGTGGGATCCTGTAGTCATGAGTTCAAGACGTGGAAATAATCTCTTACAATGCAAGATAAAACTGCATATAATAGATCAAATAGGGTCTGATTTAGGGTGCAAAAGAACCAAATCGAGCTCAATAATATAAAATTATTAATATTTGAATTTGAGCTCAAAAAAATATATATAATATTCGAATTCCATTCAAAGGTCAAAATTTAAATAATTTTGACTCGAGCTTGGTTGAAAATAAAATTCACACTTGAGTGTGATTCAAAATATACGAACACTAATTCAAGTAGAATCGAACTATAATTACTTAAATTTGAGTTCAATTCGAATTATTTAAACTTTATTTTGCATAACTTTAAATTAATATTATGGAAAAATAATCAAAATTTAATTCGAGTTCGGCTCGCGAGCGAGAACAATCGAACAAATATTATGGGTTCAAATTTAGCTCAAAAAATTATTGAATATTTTAAAATACGAATCAAATATTTTTTAAACCACTCAAAAAGCTTACGAATGGGGTAGATTTTTTGCACCACTAATCCTTCTCTAAGACCCTATATTGAAGGTGGTTTTGAGAATATTTGTGCTCTTAAATGGGTTAAATTGGATATTATCAGATATGAATTTAAAGGATTTTGGCCACATATTTTATAAACTACAAAACAAAGCAATGATAGGCATTATTTATGGTCACAATGTTAGTGGACCTACAATAATCAAAGTGTTACTTTTCCTTTATCCCACATAAATATCTATTTTCTCTTTCCAACCTTTTTCTTCCTTTAGGAAAAAGAAAATGATGGCAATGTCTTGGCTAGTAACGCCATTTAGCTAAGGGGTTATAACAATGGATTGGACTATGATATTGTAGAAGGATAGAAAGATTGATAGAAACATTTTACATAAAATACTAATAGAATTGTTAAAATGAAAAAGGGTTTATAAAATTTATCTAAATTTTGAAAAAAAAAATATAAAATGATAGTTAGACTTGATATGTTATATCAAGTTGAATGTTGAAGTATGAAATAATCACACAAATAGAAGATGAAAATCACAAAGATGGAGATATTAAAGTGGATGTACAGACTTATGAGGAAGGATAAGAAAGATAAATGTTATGAATATGTACCTTAGATAATTAATGCACATTAATAAATGAAAAAGAAGATAAAAAAGACTTAAATATTAATGATAAAATATAATAAAATTTATTTAAATATATATGATAATATATGAGAAAATATAAGAGAAATGATTTGCTCAAGGAAAAAAATAGACTCATAATATGATGGGACCCATAAAAAGTGAAATGATATGTCATGAATTTATGTGTCTATCCCTGAACTTTTTCTGTATGTATCATTGCTCAAAATATAATCTTATGACGGCTACTTAATAGAATAAAGACTTAATTATTATTGTCGGTTGCGTCTTCTCAGCTAAGTCCAAATAACTAAGGATATAGACATAACATCAAATCCAACTGCCATCGTAAAAGTAAAGCAACTTCAAGATTCTTCAGTCATCAGTGTTGTAGGTGCACCATGCAAAACAAAGTTGGATTAAAGCAGCAGGGAATTATTGTGTTGGATAGCCCTTTGACAGCAGAAAAGAAAGTTTAGGAACACAGCAAAGATAATGGCATTAGATCATACATGAAGATTAACACTACTTATTGGTAGCAACAGCTGAGGAAAAGCATCCTCAGTTGCTTGCTAGCAAACACTTCTACAGTCATTAGTTGACGGTGGTTCACACATAACACAATCGAAAACCAATGGCAAGTCATACCCAAGTTAATCATATCACTCAAGGTTTCTTCGACAACGATATGCTTTGGATGGAGACGCAGTCGATGGAGTTGGATATCATGTCGTCGTTCATGGTCTTCGGTAGCTCTAGAGCTTGCTTTTCACCGGTTTTAGGGGATTGGTTCATGTGATCATTGCTCTTCCCCCATATAAGAGAGTATAGGCCAATCACTATAACAACTGCACCGATCAACCTACCAAGACGAAGCAAAGTTAGTTTGCATTGTAGGAAAATAACCGGAATGAGCAAAAGATCTATTACCTTCCTAAAGACATTTCCTCTGCAAGAATGATGGAGCCCATCACAGTCACTATGATCATGCAGAGAGGGCTAAAGGCAGTAACAAAGACAGGCCCTCTCTCCTTCACCACTACTGCTTGCAAATAATATGCTAGTCCTGTGCACATTATACCCTTCACGCGAGAGGTAATCAATTAAATAGCGTGAGAAATTACGTTTATACAAGTTTAAGCCATTTGGTTGCCAAAATACAATAATGAGCATCTTACGGAGTAGATTGCGGCGATGAGCCTGGTGTCAAATCCGATCATCCATGGTTTCACACCGGGATCGAGGACGAGTGCGACTGAACTACCGAGTAGTGTGCCCATGACGCAAATTAGGAAGCTCAGGGAGAGTTCTGCGGGATAAGATTTTAAGGTGTTCGACTGCAAACAGTCATGAATCAGTCATCACGAATTAATTAGGTGTTCAAGTAAAGTTTTCTACTTTAGCTTTGAGATGCAATAGCACTTTACTTGTAGAATGAAGAATAAAGACCAACAGAAGCAGCTGAACAACAGCATGAATGTGCCAATGAGCCAATGGGTTTCATCCTGACTAGCAGCTTCAGTATGGTGGCTCCGTCCCTTGTTCCATATAAACTCGACAATAGGACCTTTGTATAATATCATAACCAGAGCACCAATGACTGTAACCAGTGTTCCAATAATCTTTGCTTGACTGTGTCGCTTCTTAACGTCTACCTTCTCCATTCTGACCACACAAACACACACACAAAAAAAAAAGTGAATATTAAATCGGTGCAGATTGATAGTATTTGAGATATTGCAGACTAAGTTTTCACCTTAAAACAAGGGCATTTATAAATGTGATCGCTGGTAGCACGTTATAAAGAGCAGAAGAGAAGCTTGCTGATGTGTACTTGGTTCCCAAGTAGTAGAAGTTTTGGTCGAGAACTGGCCTGGATTAAGTTTATCAAATATTCCCGTCGTATAAGAAGGCTGTTTTAGAATAATTATACAAACTAGAATTAACTAGAGGTAAATATTTCATTACTCAAGCAAAGCAAGAGCCACAATTTTGAGGAATATCCGAAATGTCATCCGTGGCCTGCCTTTCCTGTTTTGAAAAGATTCAAACCAAAAGTTAGTCCTAGATAAAATTTCCTTCTATGCTTGAAGAGAACAGCATATCTTTGATGGAATCTATGTCATCTATTTTGCAACAAATGAAAACATGAAAAACTGAAATTGTGCCGTTTCTCTGAGTTTTGAGTGTGGAATTGTAGCGTGTTTACTAATTTTATGTTTGTTCCTTTTCATCTGCTTTTCCCCTCTCCTATCCATCCACTCAGATAAATAGAACCCTGAGAGATACTAAATCATGTGATCCTTACTCATACAACATATTAAAAAAGAAGGAATCATTAGGCACACTCAACAAGCATGTGTTGGGCCTACAAGTCTTTTGTCAGTTACTAATCAAGGAAAAGGCAGACAAAGCATATTCAAAGTTCTTCATTTTCAAATTTGAGAAGAAGGCTGCCGAAGTTACAACAATAAATCCTACTGCACAAAAACAAAGATACGACACTCCAGGGAACAGTGAAAAATGGAAAGGAAAAGCTACTATCTGCCTTATATCCTTTGTTAGCTCATGCTTAGCTCATGCTATTATTAGATAGACTCTATATGAGCAAAAGACTTGCACTTTCATTTATGTGCCTCATATTCATTTTTTATTTTGTTGTTGGGGCTTTAACACAAGCCGAAGTATATCCATGCAGACAGATTGGTGGATAGTTGAGTTTACAAATGACAAAATAATTTAAAGCATTGGTAAGATATAGTCAAAATATATTCTTAGTGCAATATGATAAAGTAATTAAGTTAATTGGTGAACATGTTTATTGGATGGAAAGAGTGTGACCTTTCAAACCACAATGCAAATGGACCAATGATAACAGCTGCAACAGCATTTCGATAGACAACCAGCACATAGTGGCTCATCCCACGCTTGAGGGAAGCAACTGAGACTATGTACATGCCAGCATAGCCAAACTGCAAGAAGATCATAGCCAAGTATGGCCTTACACTCCTCCAAGCCTCACTAAAGTCCATGATATATTTCCCTATACGATAACTACCTAGAACTACTCTCCTTGCCCCAAGCTTAGAATGTGTGCAGAGCTAAGAAGCTCAGTGCAGTCTTATATAGCTAAAAAAGAGGGTATTACACCATGATCATACAGCTACAGTGATGATCTTTTATGTGTAATAATTTAGGGGTCTTTATTACCATTATGCTCATCCATAAAAATATTGCACTAAAGTTCCCATTCAAAGACACAACAGTTCCGTCGCCGTGTGTATGATAACCATAGGGACTTTTGAAAAACAGCTACACGAAGGGGATTGTCTAAAGAGTTGTTACTTTCTCCATTTCTTTCGGAGTTAAAAATTATAGATGTTGCTTGATGACAACTCAACGAACCATTCAGTGGAAGCAAGAGTTAGTGCAATCTGATGAGGTTGTCCGGGATCCTCTACGTGATAACAAGTAGGGCATTGTTATTGCGCTCATCTAAGGATTGCAAGTTCTGAAAGCTTTATCTATGATATGAAGCTTTGACCAACCTTTGTCTTGGATTGCCGGTGGATTAATATACAAAAACAGATAATAGTGGTTGCTAGTGGAAAGATATAGGTTTTATGTTCAATGAAATAAAGTTGGCAATAGAGATTTTTCATTGCAATATATTACAATGAAGATGTGGTGGTGAAGGCTACCCCTCAATTCTACAAGTCTAGTTTCTATAATATTTGGAAAACAAATGGACAATAGAATGGATGACCAACCAATAATAGAGCTCTCTTTGCAGAGAATGAATCAATCATGACATGCGATACTAAGTGCTTGTATAAATCATCCTTTCTATGCAAACTGTTTGGGGCTTTGGGGTGCAGACGCGACTGAATATACAGAAGAACTTTGCATATTGTTTCACTAATGCTGAAGGAAATGTCAAAGGTTTGTTTGGAAACTACTTTGTATACATCTGAGCAATATTGTACCAATTAGCTGATCAGGTTCAAATAATAGGAATATAAGAGATTTGTTATGTAATGAGATGCTTCAACTGTCAGATTCTCTATATGTACAGAGCAAACAATCCTCTAATTAATGTAATAATTCTGAACATTTTTAAAGTGAGAATACAATAGAGATGTTTGGGATCCCAGAGACATGCACTTTGTGTGATGGAGTCTTATATTATATAAAAATATCGATAATAGGAGTGTCAATGATTTTCTTAATTAAGAAGCAATACACTCGCATTGGCAAAGGAAGTTCTATCTTCTGAAAAAATATGATGATTAAGGGTTCACTAAGTCCCTAGGAATTATAGAAATTGTAGAAGAAGACAAATCCATGGAAAAATAAAGTGAGTAGAAGGGAAAGGATAGAATGTTTCTCTTGTATTATTTCATTGAGGGTGTTAACTTAGGGAAATGAAATATCGTATTGATTGGTTGTAAAAGAATACTGCATAATAATGTAATTCTAGACCATTCAACACAAATCCTAAACCTAATATACCTAATGTGGCTAAAGCCACTACACTTACCTAATGACTCTAATGCCAATAGCACACTCACACAAGCTACAATGAAGCTAGAGAGAGATACTCTCTATGTCCCATTTGTTACATAAAGCACAAAAGAAATTAGTGGTGACACAGCAATATTAAAGCCCATAATAGATGCAAATGAAATAAAACAGAATAGTTTATGAAAGACCTAGGCATTAATCCTTGAGATTTGAACAACACATCGACAACGAGAGAATGAAACAAGACTGGAGTAACAGTAATGCATGATCAATAGGTAGAGGTGGATGACAACACTCAGTGTGGGTCCCAAGGCCGACAATGAGGTTGAGAGACCCTAGGAACAAATCTTTATAGAAGGCATCTCCTTGTAGTAAGGTTCTCCTTGTGGGGGTGACTAAGAGAACTCGAGAATGTCCTAGAGAGCATGAAGAGGACAACCCAAATCTACCTACGACAATCTCCACCTTAAGTATCATGAATATCTACTTTCTTGACAAACACGTATACCTTTGATTGGGGTATGTTGATACAAAAGAGAAGGATGATAAAGGATTCTAATTGATGAATATGTTGTGAGTGATCATTAGCACAACTAGATATCATTGCCATACAAGCTATCACTCATTACCACAAAACACCATAAAAGAATCAATAGAAGAAAGACTGAACCAAAGCTAGAACATAACCAAAGCACAAAACCCCTCCCAAATCAAATGGGAGAAGAGAAGGCTTAAACCTTCATGTGGAAAGTTTGCCAAGTATGCATTCTTAGTTCATCATCCGCTTCTGCTAATCGTCGAAAATTGTTATCTACGAGTGGTTCAACTAAGTTCTAAGCACCATTAGTGTTCTTTGCAGTGCGACCCAACCTTCTTTGCGTGGGCATCAACATTATTTGGTCACACTCACATCTGCATTCTCCTCCGGACATTATCCTTTTTCATCATCATTATGAAGGTGTTCACTAAAGGACATCTTTGGGATGAAGAATTATTTCATCATTATCCTTTTTCATCCTCCTTCAACATTCTCATTATCCACTCACTAAAGGGCATCTCTAGGATGATTGACTTGATGCATGAATTCTCACAATTTTCCGAGTTTGCTATGTTAACGAGCAGTGTGAATGGTAGTTAGTTACAAGTAGAATGAGTTGAAGTAGATGGTTCAAAAAATAATAACGAAAATTTCATTTGACTCCTAATATTTAAACTATTTTTTAAAATAATTCTTATAATTTTATCTTCATACTTTATAAGGATTACTAAAATACTCTATTATTATTTTATCTTTTATACTTTAAATATTATTAGTTCATCTTATATTCATATAAGCATTTTTATTAATAATAGAGAGAGTTAAATTGATATTTAAGAGATAAGATAGTAATTATGTTTTAATATTGTTTATAGAAGATAAATAATAATTTTAAAATTAGAGGTATTTTGAAAAAATATGGAGAAAAGTGAAAACTTCCTTAGCAACCGAGCCAACTCGCTAGCCTTGCTGAGTCAAAGACACCAAGGCCATGCTCACTTGATTACTTTAAAATGTTGTCCTCTTCAATTCTGAGCCCTAATCCTACTCTTCCAGCAATTGGAAGCTCACCCTTGAAATGTACACAAATTTTTATTGTTGGTAGGTTTTGATTCAAAAGTCCTATATAATCCCAGCATTTTCACTTGTTCCTCCGGTAGGCGATCTCGCTTCCTAGAATATATCCGTATGTGACAAAACGACATATTGAACGATTTTCTGCTCTATTTCAAATGCATTAGATAATTTACCATAAAAATTGGTTCTTTGTCAAATACCTAGTTTGCATCAAGAATATGTACAGGAAAATGAAAGAAACTACGTTAAAGATCATCAACAAATTAGCACTAAGTGTTCTTTCTCAGCATTTTTTATTTGTTAACTACAACATTGATCATATCAGGACAGTGTTTGGAAAAGTCGAAGAAATTGAGTAGTTGAATAACTTTTGAAATGAGGAGAAATTGGAAAGTGCAAATGCGAGATTGCTTTCTACATAAACGAAGAGAAATCGGAGACCGTGGACAAAGGCCTTCTAGTCCTAAGAATTCTCAAGGTTATGTCAGTTCTGGAGAAGAAGGATTCTCGAAAAGGATTCCAATCTATACGTTGATGTATCATAAAACCCACAAAAGAATCATCTGAGAAACTTTGATTCCCTAAATGTTGCCTTTTCTTATTCAATTAATCAAGAATTCAGAAGCCACAAGGGAAAATAATTAAGCGGAGTGATGAGCTCGACTCCACTTACCTAATGTGGACTGACAGGCACCGGCAAGGTACTTCCTTTCCGACGGCGGCGGAGGTGGTGCATCAGGGCTTCTGCGCTGACCTTCGGTCCGAGCGCGGGCGATGTGGCGGAGGTAAGGCGGTCCACGGCGGCGAGGGTTTAGGGAAGGAAAAGTGAGGGAGGAGAAATGGGGGTGGGAAGAGCCGAAGGAAATCGAGGGCGGAGAGAACGAGACATTGTTCTCATAATTAAAAAATATAAATCAAGAATAAAAGGAAATGATAAATATTTTAATTAAGAAAACTAAATAAATCTCATAATTTTCGCTGAAGAGCAGCTAACGGCTACCTGCAGCACTCGAGCAAAAGAACAGATCCACCGACCCTCGAGCTCGCTTTCCAGCTCCTCCTCCCCGCGCCCGCTGCCTTTGTTAAAGCTCTCCCCCGACGCCCATGAGGCCAGCAGCAATCCGGAGCTCCCGTCCATGGCGAGGAAGAAGCGGAGCCCGATCGTGCGCAAGGCGTTGGGCCTCATCGCCGCCAGCCTCAGCCCCGTGGCTAGGGCGAGGCGCCCCATCGCCCGCAAGCTGCTCCTCCTCAGGAGGACGCATCGGCCGATCTACGGCTACGCCTGCGTCGCTGACTACGAGTTCTCCCCGCCAAAGAAAAGGTGCCGCCGCTTCCTCTCCCTGATATGCGGCGGCGACGGCGAGGAGTCGGTCCTCGGCGACGGAGATGAGCTCGAGGCGCTGGCGCCGGACGAAGATGCTGGAGCTGACTTGGCGATGTTGTTTGATGAAGAAGAAGAAGAAGAAGAAGAAGGGGATGCAAGCGTTGATCAGAGAGCAGAGCGATTCATAGAGAAATTTTACGAGGAAATCAGGATTCAGAGACAGAAATCGGAGATTGGCGTTTAGTTGCTGTTTGTGAGAATTGATTATTTGTGCTTCTTTTGTTTCTTCCGTTTGTTTGTGTTCTTGTTCTGTTCCTTCTCTGCAGAGTGATCTATTTGCATATCATTCTGCGGAGAGGTTTCTGCTGCATTTTTATTTTTGATTTGATTTAATTTTTATTTCATTTTGGTTATTGTTTTTAGGCGTTCACTAACACTCCAAGAATCAGTCAAAGGAATAATAACAACACTAAAGTTCAACTTCCAAATACCAAATTCCAAATCAAACGAATATCCAAGTGATCAAAATTGTGCCCTTAATTTATCTGATAGACGAATCAAGAAATGAGTTACTTGCACAATAAATATCCTGTTTTGACCAAAATAACTTTAAGGATCAGTTGATCCTTTTTTTTCTATGACAATGAGAAAGAAATCGCCCGACAACTTGTGCAAACAATGTCAAAGAATAAGAGCAGGCTTTGGATGAGAAAAATATAATAACAAGAATCGAATATTCCCGGTGGCAGTTTAAGGATCAAATTTTTTCACCTCTCGATCGGTTGCTGAATCCAATTGTTGCATCAGTAGACTGCTCACCAAATCCAATTGTTGCTTCCCTTGCTAGGTGCCTGAATTCCCAGAGCCACTTGCACCTAGTCACACAAAAAAATGGTAGCTCTCAAATCCTCCAGTCTTAAGGCTCATAACAACTTTTCCAAAGAATCGAATTTTTTCACCTCCCGATCGGTTGCTGAATCCAACTGTTGCATCAGTAGACTGCTCACTAAATCCAATTGTTGCTTCCCTCGCTCGGTTCCTGAATTCCCAGAGCCACTTGGACCTAGTCACACAAAAAAAATGGTAGCTCTCAAATCCTCCAGTCTCAAGGTTAATAAGACAATTAGATGGATGTATTTATTAAATTTTCCTAAGAAAAAAAAATACCTTCATAGCCCTCCATGACCGAGCAACTTGAAGGTGGATAGTTGGAGGAATTATCGCCAGCACTATTCGGTTGCACTGATTTTTGCCTCAGTGAGCTTTTCACTTTCTTCTTCCTGTTTTGTACAATGAATTGCGTTTTAGAAAAGTGACCAAATCAACGCAACAGATAGTTCCAAGCCTGCTATAATTATGTTACTAAATCATTATGACCTTAAGAATACAATTGATGAAACAAATTGTTGAACTTGTCGACTTACCGTGAGGAAATATCTTTCTCAATTGATTTCCCTTCGTCTTCTCCATATCCATACCATTTATCCTTGAGTATCACCGAGTCCCAGCTTCGTAAAACTGCAAAAGAATAGAAGCACTTATCAACATTGCCCTACAAGAACAGGTAGAAGGTTGTGACATAGTAATTCGGAAAAGAGAAACCTTGGTGTAAGATTTTGCAGCCACCATAATAGCTTCCCAGTTTCCAATACACATGTCCCTCCCCTTCCAAATATATAGACTCCGTCCGGACAGCATGTCGACATATGCTATCTAAATCTGTTTTAAAGAGAGAATTGATAGGTTCAAAGCATTATAGAAGATTTATTACTATAGTCAAGAATGTTACTCTGAAGACAATATGCCATAGGAAGCAAAAGATATATGACAACAATAAGTTGTAAAGAGGTTCTGGTAGAACTGCCTAGTGAGTCAAAAAACCTAAAAATGGTATCTTGCAGGTTGCTAATAATAATGGTTTTGTGTCTTGAAAGAGAACTTCTTCATGAGAAATAAATACAGATACGTTTTGAACATCTATGATGAATATCCAACAATAACGAGGCTTGAAATCATCTATAATGTAACTAAAACTTGGTGCTGAGAAATGCAGAATGGCTTGCTCATAGTGCTAGAAACTTCTTACATATATGCAGAAGTCTATCATCATAATTGAAGAATAGATGTCATTCAATGATTCAATCAACATCGACAGGATAGCTGGATCACGAATGGCCACTATGATAATATGTAAACAAAGAACAAATTTGCATCGATATAAAGGCATACTTTTGGGCAATTGTTTCATTATCTCTTGCTTCTCAGCATGTGCTTTCTCTCTCTCAGCTCTTATCTGTGACATGAGATTTTCACGGTCCTCAATAGAAAAAGACGGATCCAAAGAAAGTGTTGCTTTGGCCATTTCATCCTTCAGTTTTTTCTTTAAATCCTTTTCCTGAAGAAAATCTGCAGTTCAGTAACTAAATATCAAGCAAGTAATTAACATTTTCTAAGGATTTTTTTTTCCTTGAGACACTTTTCCTGCAGAAAACCTACATTATTATTTGGGACAACCTACCTTCTTTTTAGCTGAAACAATTGTTCCTTTGGCCTCCTTTTTCTTTTCAATGTATTTTTGATTCTCTACATCAATCCAATCCCGCAATTCCCTAGAAAGGATTAAATAATGATCATCTGAACAAGTAATTGAACATATTCATAACAACTGAGACATTAGTTCGTACTTGGTCTCAAGAGTCCTATCACAAAGAAGATTCAAGAGTCTGAGCTTATCCGATGGAATCCAACTATCATATTCCAAAGAAACCTCATCCAGAGCCTCTAGAGTGGTCTTCCAGTCATAGTCAGATTCATTTAAACATTCGATAACTAATTGCAACCATTTGTCTTCATTCATTGTTGAATTTGAGACAGACCTATCAAATTAAAAATAAAAAACAGCAGGCAAGATACAAACATTTTTGGACAGTTAATTAAGGGAAGATGAGCACACCTATCACCCTTGCCATTTTGTATAAATGACAGTAATTTCACATGGAACTTTACTGTAGAGGAATATTGTCCTGTGCGCCCAACAGATCCTCTTGCAAGTTCGTTAAGAACACTTTCAGGTTCTCCTTTGTTTATATCAAGTACCTAAGGATGGAAATTTCATTAAATCAGAAACCAAGATTAATCATATAGTTTGAATATTACATTACACTTCAGGCAAACAATGAAGCAATAACCTCAAGATCATAGATAAACAAATTAGGTATAAATTAATAACCCACACTAAGAAGTCAAGAATATGATTGGATTTTTTTTTTTTTTTTGGCTAAAAAGTATCACATATTAAATTTTTTATCCTGCTTGATATTGTTTGTTCTTTTTTTTTAATACTGGATTTCAACTTAAAACTTAAAATTGTTATCTATTTTCATTATTGAAACATCAATTATCTTCTACTATTTTTATTTTCCCTAAATTATGATATCATGATATAAATGTTAAGATAGAAAATACAAATTAATCCCTGCACACAAAAAACAAACAAACAAAATTCAGGTTCCAACATGGAGGCAATTCAAAGTTCAAATCAGTGTTCAGTATTTAGTGCAACAATGGAATCAGTCTGAGGGAGGGTACTAACTGAAGAAATATTCTAAAAGAGAAGGTATTTAAGTAAAATCAAGCAAATAATATCATAAGTACAATATTTTAAATGCCAATTCAATATAGCAGACTTCTTATGTTCAATACAAAAATGCAATTTGAGGCATGTTGACGGTATTTAAGTACCAAATCTCATTCAAAAGTTATCAGCAATTTTAAACAATATAACATACTAAAATATGACTATTGCCATTTTTCCATATTGACAAATGTGTCAGAACAGTAATTCTTATTCCAGATGAAGTTCACAGTAACTGAAAGCTTTTAATGTACAATTGTCTTGCTTCATTTAGCATTTCTCCTTTTACTTCAGGATTTTCTATGTTACGCATGTAAACTTTTGAAGATAGAATATTTGCACATACCAAGGATGCTAACATAGCATATATATCTATGTCAAAGACAATTAATACATCATATATCAAAAAAACAGGAATAACCGCAATTTTTGTCTTCAATGAAATTTAATCTAAATCCAAATTTAGAGGAATACATATGAAAATTTACTCCACAAAGTGATATACATGGACTTCCCCTGCCAAAAGGTTTTAATGTGTTCCATCTATAGTCAGTTGTCATAGAGATGGTCCTAGATGCCCCTAACATGTGAAGTAGCACTGAGCATATAGATATGGGTAATGCATGCAATGAGCACAATTGGCAAAGTTCAAATGAGCAAAAACAAGTGTCTGATAGAAGGATCTAGAGGACTTTCCTTTGTGATCAAGCAGTGCCATCTATGGATCATACACTCTCGTTGAGATGCTTCAAGTGTGCATATTAGTTGACCTTGACTAGGGTGGGGCATTAAGAAGAACATGACCACTCTAAAATTGCCGTGGGTTTTCCATGAAGCAATAGAGAATGGAAATAGACCTTTTTCGAGTAAGATTTTAATGGTCAAACGTAACACACAGTGCTCACGAGCCAACACTTGTGAGCATGCTAGTGTGATGAATGCGACGACATCCCTTCTAAAGATTTTAACTTCAAGTTTCACAGGGTTATGTATTTTCAATTAGGGATTGAAATAATGCCTCACAATACTTGTGAAGACTATTAAAAAACAAGACTACTTGTAGAATTGAAGATTTTCATTTCGAAAAGTGCTTTTTCGTAGAATGCATAAGATCTAACTTTTCGAGTTTTCACCGTTAATGTTGAGAGAGTAGCCTACAAAGCATGGTAGTTAAACTTGTGATCCGAACTATAGGATCTTGTGATCTTATGACCCAAATTGGCTTAATGATCCAGATCTTAGGTAGGATTTGAATTGGACTAGGATCTAACAAATCCATAATCCAATCCTATGCTTCCTTACTCTTTCTATATAAGATCTTAATCCCAAAAACCTTGACTTATTAAATAAATTTACTTTCTTACAAACATTTAAAGCTTTTGTTGAAAGTAGACAAATTTTTCGTATCATGTCTTTTGAGATTTTTTTTTAATAAAATGTGATTCTTTATACTCCTCAAATATTTAAATTTTTTCATGCTCAATGGTTTTTTTGGTTTGGATTGCTCCGGAGCCCTTTCACTCTCATCTCTGATGAGTGCGTCTAGGTGGTGAGCATCAAGTTGAATGTTCACGACGTCATGTGAATTGTTGTGTACTCCTATGCCTTGATGGGCACCCTGCCATCATGTGATCAATTGTGTCGTCTTTAAGATATTTCATCTTTCATCTGTGACACTCATGTCACACCTTCAGGCAATTGTCACACGGTGTTTGGAGTGAAATTGTGTTTGATTCGTGTTCTCTTGATCGATGTTGTCCTTGACGCATCCCTTTGGGGTGGTATGACCATGTGGTCTTTTGAGTGCTCTTTGGCGTCGTTTATGTGGTTCTTGTTTGGCCCTCGAGCTTGGTCATTTGGATTGGCATCGCTTGCTTGTAGCATTTACGTCCTTGACTTAGGTTCCAAATTGTACTCCCCACTCGCTTGCCTAGGTGCTTCCTTTTAACTCCTAATTAGAAAATAACCTTTTTATTTATGCGATTGTCAATTTGTCATCCAATTGAATAATTATCATTCATTGCTCATCCTATATAAGTTGTACTTGTTACATTAGGATACAACAACCCACAAATTATGTTACATTGTTCATACATTTAATATAAATAGTTTTAATTATGTTTCATGATATTTGAATGATATAAGTAGAAAATGTTCACATTACTATTATTATATTTAAAAAAATTAATACATGTGATAAATTATAAATGTCAAATATAAATATAAATCTATTTTAATTAGATAGTAGAATTTTATGGTCCTACATTCAAATCTTAAAATCGAACTCGTAGACCTCATCGCGTTTCCCAATAGGAGTACAATCCTAACCTGCAAGGAAGGATTGAGAATTTTTTTTTTTGTACGCGAGCAAAAGTGCTTGTCCAAATACCATGTTATTTATGGTACCATATTTTATAAACTTAGAATTAATTAATACATACGCTTAGATTGATTCAACTTTTATCCTTTTTTTTTTGGTAATTCATGTATCCAGCTCTTGCGATCCGACTAATCCAGAAGGTGGAAGTCCTGGCCTCACGAACCGCCCACTGAGCAAATCCGGAAAGCACAAATAGGCCACGGAGAGGACCCCAACGTCACCACTCTGTGGGCATTCGGAAATGTCCAACATGAGATTCAAACCCTCGCTGCATGGGAATCAACCCCGCCATTTTTCCACCGCACCGTGCCTCAAGGGCAACTTTTATCGATCTTGTTGTGCTCTTGTGTTAAGATTCGGTGTTAATGTGTCGGCGACAGTTATGTATTATTTCTATCATGGTGTCTTGTTAGTGTTAATTCTAACATGTGGTGCTTGAGTGGCCCTTCAAGACAACAATATTTAAGATGGTGACAACTTAGGAAGAATTGGAAAGTTGAATCTGGTGGCGAAGATGTGGAATGAGAATATGCCTAATTGGCAACAAATTATAACAATTCTAGCTATTTTTATTTCCTTCTAAGTCACATACTCAAGTACAACTCACATAGGATAGAAAAAAGTCACCAAGAACATTAATAGTTCCACTTGAATTTATATTCGCACCCAAATGTCTTCCTTTCATTTCTGTGTTCTTTCTCCTGACCTACTTATTCAAACAAGGATGCTAGTATCTAATACCGGTAAGCATCCACAATGTCGGAAATGTGATTTTTCTCAAAGAGGGAAATAGAGATTCATCGAAAAAGAATTTTAGAACATGAGTACAGGAATACAACCAATATAGCTAAAATAGATATGTTAACTTACATTTAATAATAATAACGAAGGTAATACATGAGATCTTTGCTCTATTAATATAAGTTATAATATATCTTATATATTTTCTAAACTTATTTTACCCTAATCTTCAACTCTACCAGCATTGGCCAACATATGTTCCTCTCCCATCACTAAAAAAACAAAAAAACAAAAAAAAGAGTAGAAAAGCAATAGCAAAAGAGGATTCATATGACAAATTTAAGGTGAACGATGGCAATAACGAAGAAGAGTAAATGAGAGTGGGAAAACTTTGTTATATAGTAACAAAAGTGACCGTACTCCACGTTCATCAGTTCTTACACATGCTTTGTTAACTTAAATACTCACATCAGCAGAAAAGATAGAAAGATATCATTTGCAAACTATAAGCACCAAAGAAACTTAGATTTAATTACTAAATAGCATGTCATAACCATGTTGGTTACGGTATACCGACCACGGAACTTGCAGACAATCCTGGGTTCTTCATGCTTGTTGTCGGAAGAGCAATTACAATTGAACAAACAACTCTTCAGTTCACAAACCAAATCCCTCTTGATTTCTTGATGTTCTCTACTTTGCTTCTTTATTATGATTTCTTTGACGAATTTACAGGAGGAGAAGATGGTCTCTTCTCCTACCATTTTAATGGAGGAAGATGAGAAGGTCTATTCCCTTACCTTCTTGATGGAGGAAGATGAGTGGGCAAGTAACGCTCACTCTATCCAAGATCTCCTACTCATCCAAGTAATCCATAAAGGTTAACTAGTCACAAAGAGCATGTAAGAACATTCAATTCATACTTCATGGAAAATGGTTCGTATGACAGTAAGTACACTAAGCAATTACTGCCAAACAAGTTATTACACTTAACCTAGTTACTCTAATATACGAATCAGAGATATCAATAACTTATCTTTATCCAGATTAAATCATTTACATCAATATGAACATCTCTAATCCTTCATAATGACTATTATGTCAAGAGCATGTTCAACATTTCTAATCAATACAATTATCCACAATCACAATTTAAGTACTTAAAAAAAATGTAACTGGTCGACCGGTGAATAAATGCCAAAGATGTAAATACATTTGAATTTTCCTTTTTAGCTATAATCTATTCATTCTAATCAGTCGCTTTTTTAGTTATGCTCCATAGACCATACACCGAATCATCCATAGCCAATACGATAAATAGCAGAAACTAATTAGAACTTTAAGTAGACAGTTAGATAGTCACATAGGGTAAAATTGAGATTAACTTATAATCTCAAGAGTCTCACATAGTAGAGAAGTAGAGATTCATTCTCCTACTACCCTTATTGTCTTCATAGCATCTATGGTATGAATCACATACTATGCTGTTTTTTTTCTTTACCAATAAAGAGTGCATGTTTTTCTCAAAATTTAATATCGTATAGATTTTGATCTAGACTTATATAATATCTAATCTTGAATGCAACTTAAGAATTCCAATCTGCAAATCAGTAAATGGTGGGTTCATTTACTCCAATAATTATTAGTATATATAAATGATCTCATCTTGACACAATTATTAAGGCGACCCAACTTATGGATATGTCTCTATTCACAACTACATAATTTGTCCTATAAGCAATGATCTTACCTCTATTTATACATAACAAATAGAGATGATTATTCATGTGAGTGGATCAATCTCAATCTGCTAACATGCTCACCGAGAATTTTATCCAAAATACAACAACAACATATACACTGAATAGATCATGACATTTTGCAATGTGTTACATTTTACAAAGTACCAAAGATTTCACGTGTCCTTGAAATGACTCTTTAGTCAATGCCTCAAGTAAAAGGATCTGCAATCATAACACGTGTAGCGATATACTCAAGAATTATCTTTTTCTTATCAATAATATTCCTTACAAAATTAGACTTAATTTCTATATGTTTGTCTTTGGTATGATATTTGAGATCCTTAGAAAAGCTATAGCATCTTGACAGGCTGTCCTGAGCAATCTTCAGATGGTTCAGGAACCTTCTCAATCGGATAGCTTCTTGCACAGCTGCTGCGTAAGCCATATACTCAACTAGCGCTACACAAGCCTATTTCTTGTTGTTCCATGAGACGATGTCACATTTAGCAAGAAGGTATAACCAGATGTGGATTTTCTATAATTAAGGTCTCTCGCTCAATCTACATCTGTGTAACCCTTTCGGCTCATATATGATCCTTGAAAATAGAGACAATAATCTGTAGAGGATTGGTGGTCGGCTAGAAGGGGTTGACTAGCTTAGTCACCCCTACTTCGAATTCTTCCTACAAAGGGTTAGTGCGTAGCGGAAATAATGAAACTTAAC
>JBBPFQ010778792.1:0-13294 GCA_037974815.1 Kaempferia elegans
TCCCCCACTTGTTTCTGATGACATACGGGCACCTCAAGCCGCAAAAGCCATCTCAACGGTACATTCCAAGGGTTTTTGGCTTCAAACTTCACAGGCCATGAGGAACAATTGAGGCAGCAAGATGAATCATATAGTAAACTCCAGACTTCAACAAGCAGGAACTATTCTCTCCATGATTTAGGGTATTTGCTTTGTTGAGTTGTGCCCTATACCAGCATCATTCCGCTTGCATCTTAATCCTGTTAAAACTACCGAACGACTATAACATCGTATGGTTAATTTATTCTATTGTTTGCCATATATATTCGTATTTTAGATTTCGTCCTAAATCTTATTAGTTACTTTCCACACAAACCAATAGTTCAAATCACACACAAAGATAGGGTATTTGCACTGGATAGTCTGGATTCTACTTGCTTCCTCATCAGAAGTATGGCTGTACTGATGCACAAGGATGAACAATGAGGAAGTATGGCTGTACTGATGCACAAGAATGAACAAAATAATTTAGTTAGTCAATTGCGTCTCCTACTTAAAAAAAAAAATAAATCTTGATAATGTCGAGCTTGAGTGATCGATTCGGCTTTATGGAAGTTTCTCACCGACCATTTGAGTAAATCAGAAAGGATTCATAATGAGCAGCCTAGAAGCCCAACATTAAGCATCCTTATCACTGTATAATAACTCCGAGGCAATTGCGTTTCCTATTCGTAGATAAACAAGGTGCCACAGATACATAATGGAATACCAGAGAAGCTGGGCTACATTTATTAAGGATAAATGAAAAGTAGTAGCGGGGTTAGGAGAGTAACAACCGACCACATTTCTCTCTCTCTCGATTTCTATTCTGGCCCAAAGTCCGATTAAATACAATTTTATGGACTAACCAAAATTTATACATCGTCCATTGCGGAGTGGCAACTTAGTTATTATTCTGAACGTAAAGGCTATATTCTGACGTCCAAATCGACGACGTCACAGTAGATAAGCCACAGCGTGTAGAAGATCTGCACTGTCCACGGGTAATACACGTCCTGATCCAAGCAGCGTATGACAAGTATATGCGAAGGAGAGCCAGCTCAGTTGGACTAACGCCGGGACCAGGAGCAGAAAGTGGAGAGAGGGAGTGGCTTCAGCGAATGCCCTTCTATAAGACGGAGGTGGCGAAGACGGAGCACAGCCGGCTGGCGAACTGACGTCCAGAGCGGGAAGGAGAGCCGCGCCAATCTAGGGTTCGCATCGGCCGCGTGATTTTGTTTTCTCCGATCGGAAGCGGACGAGGTGAGCTTGTTCATCCTCGCCGATCGCTTCTATTTTTCTTGATGAGGTGGTTGTCGGGGCGTTGCCATTCGGCGTCGCATTTTTTTGTATCGCTCGTTCATTTTCCTCTTCAAAATTTTTCTGATGTTCGCTAGGTCTTTTAATTGCACGCTTGTCGGATTCACCCTTTCCATGTTCTCTCTCGCTCCCTTCGTATGGTTTACGAACTGTGTATTCGGTACTTCGTAGTGTAGCTTTAGCATTTCCTCAAAATTTTCTGTGTATTGGGAAAGGATAAGAAGGAAATAGGACCAGAATTTTACTCCCCGAGTGTAGTTTTAGTTCCATAAAATTGTTTTAGCATTGATCGAAGTCTTGTGTCATCTCACCGTTTGGTGTGCGATCATGTTCAACTAGCAAATAAGGCCAGAATTCAAGCGATGAGTGGAGAATATACTCTAGTCCCCCTCTCAAACTGAAAGTGTTGCAACTAGCATCTTCAGTTTGCATTCATGATTCAACACATGAAGTTATTTTAAACGCCTTTGGAATTGATGAAGGGCATGTTTGGCCTGAAAGATGATCTATCAAAAACCTTCAAGATTACAGGATGTTTGTGACTTCTCAACCAATTAAAGATTTAAATCAATGCACAATGTCAGATTGAACAATCCACTTGGCCTGGATGAACGAACTACACCTTTTCAGAGGATTACCAGATAACTACTGTACCAGTACTTCCTATTTACTGCCCACTAGATCAAAAAGCTCTCTTGGCCTATTAATGACTGTCTGAGTGTTTTCACAGGATTATGAGATAATTTCTACACTAATGCAACACTTTTGAATTACTTGTTTTGTCCAATGGTTTATCTGCATGTTTTTGCAGCATTATTGAATAACTAAGAATCATTTGATGAAGTGATTGATTATGTGGTTGAGAGGTGCATTGACAGTGGAAGATTCTGATCTTCAGTTCAATGGGCCTAATCTCTGAAGATAGTCATGAGATAGCCAATGACGGCATGGTTCATGTTTAAATATGCTGATGAAAGACAACGGCGAAGACACAAATCAGTTTGGGAAACACTGATGAAGATGGAGTAATGAATGCCATACGCTGTGAAAAGAGAGGGAAAAAGTGACAATCGGATCGAATTACCTGAACTTATCTAACCGAGAGATTGAGATTATGAGTCCAATATAACTTCCTTTTTCTTAATAGTTTCTTTTCATTTGCTCCGGTTTCATAAACCATATTTTTCCTTCTAACCATGGTTGCTATCAATTTGCCTCCTTTTCATCAACTACCTATTAGTACTGTAGTTCATCATCTGCCATTATATGCATAAGAACCCATTGATGATGTGGTCACATAGATGCCATAAAAGATGCAAGTAAAAGTTGGTGTCTTAGTAGCACACAGTGTGCCCTCGCTATGATGATCTCCAATGCATTTAGATCTGTGCAGATCTTGTGATATGCTTTGAGAAGCTGTAACTGGAGGATGACTGCCTTGCCGGTTTAGTTAAAACACAACCAAGAAAAGTAGCCAGTGATAGACTTGGTTGGAGAGATGCTGTTGCCAGAGGCAAGTGCAGAATCTTGGAAGTTTGTCTTTCCCCTTCATTAACTCACAGGAGGACAATAGGAAAGGATCTTCTCCCTGGTTGGAGGTTGGCGTTGATGCCTCTACAAATAACATTGACAAGAACCTGGTTCAACAGGAAGTTATGGAGTTCATCACCCTTCAAGATTGCATGAGTATCTTTTGGAGCTGATTTGGTTCTTTGCAGCCACAACAAGGCGGGATCTACTTGAGCAAATCAAAGAACTGGGCAGTCATAGGGATCAACAGAATCAATCTAGATATGCAAATCAACATCAGGGAGAAGATCAGCATAGGAATCCAAAGAGGAGAGCAGGGACAAACACAAGGCTGTGGTAGACTCAACGAGAAGATGAATTGCCAAATCTAGTAGCAGGGTCTTGAAGTAAGATTTGAGAAAGGGAGAGCAAGAAGTTTTCAAAGTGGCCTCTCAATGCAAATTTTTATGATGACTAGATTAGGATCAAAGTGTATTTGATAATGATCATTCAGTGGTCACTTTTATTTTATAGAGGTGACAAAATAGTAGACAAGGAAATGCATAAAGGAGACTAACGATTTTGGTAGGATGCTAAATGATATATTATGTAAAGGTAAATCAGGAAAAAATATGAGACAAATAGCACAAAAATAGAACCCAATCTAGTGGAGGATATTTTCTACCTCCCTTCCATTCATAGTTATACTTGAATGGACTAGAGAACGTATTGGTACACCATATATGATCACACAAATTTAACAAGAAGTGAAAGATGCAATCATGATCCATTTGGAAAGAAAAGAAATTTCATTTTTCCAACAACCATGCCTATTTCAGAACTACAGAAGCTCTTGGTAGTCATTTGTCACTAAATCATTTGAATGTAGTTTTATATCCCTTGAATCATAGTTGTTGGATGACACAATACTAGTTTTCGATAGAAGCTCAGATCTTCTGGTTGTGAATGCAATCATTTAATTAGGCAATTGATCATTCTATGTATTCTCCATGCAGGTTTAACTTTTCTAACGGTAGAATTTATTTGTTGTCTTTGAATATGCCATTTCATCTCAATCTATTTCCTCTTATTTTATTATCCATTAGATTTGTACCACACCTAGTTTCTTTCAAATATTGGGTTCTTACTTCTATTTCTTAGTAACTCTACCCACTTGTTTTAGCATTCTCATTGCCACTACATTAACTTTTGTATGTATTGTTTCCTAACAGTTAACAACATACTGATCCTTTAAAATATGTGGATGATATTGTTAACTTCTTTGTCAAAGGGATACACAATAGACTAGACTACTGATTAAAGTCAAAGGTGTTCGAGGTAGATAGATACTAAATTTACTTGTTGCAACTAAAACATTTAAAATATCTAGATATTCTTAGCATATAAAATCACTTAGAGTTCAATGATGGGAAGAATATAAGGCTGATCGCAATAGTTGGGACTTATGACTTGTTAGCAAAACATCAAATACAAAGAAGAACCTTGCCATGATCTTCAGTAATTTAGGACTTAAGACTAGTTCCCAGTGTTTATAATATGACTTTGATGACCTTTTTTCAGTACTTTAGTCTGTAAAAGCTCTATACTTCTATTCATGTCTACATAACTTTGCTAAATATTATCAGTTCCCCATAACTTTCTGTGGTTTGAAAATTCTACAGTGTGATATTCCTCTTACACACGCGCGCGCGCACACACACACAAATCTGCTAAGTTATCACAATACGTGTCATGTAGTATCAGAGAAGTTGTGAGCACTACACAGCAATGTAGGAGCTCACATAACTTGGATGATCTTTAGATGTGTCATGAACACCATCAAGCAACTTGGACCCAAATTCTTCAGAGCCAAAAGCAACTTGGACCAAATCTGAATAAACTCTGGCATATCAGAACTGAACACCATCAAGCATCGAAAGTGCTAGATACTGTGAAGCCTTGCTTGAATGGAGTTGACCACTTTTGTTTCTTTGCCCAGATGCCGAGCAGCATCCCCCCATGCTCTAGTCAATGATCAGCTCATTCATCCGAAAAGAAAGAGCAGAACACATAGTGCCATCCTGCTTGAACACATGGACAGTAAAGAAAATGTGACCTGATATTCTTCAATCTGCCTAGTGCATGACACAAGAATTCCCCAAGTGTTACTCCCTTTCTTCAGAGTGCACCCTTAGTATTTAGTCTACCATACAAAGACTTTAACCTTAATTGTAGAGTTGGAATAACAGATCACCTTGTTCCAGGGATCCTCGAAGCTCCCCTATGCATCAAGAACTGATATGGTCAGGAAATAGAAGAATTTCCTACCAAACACCTCCAACTAGCTTCAACAAATTGCCCCAGGTCCAAACTTCTCACCATTCCACGTAGGGACAGCAGTTCTTGATAAGGAATAAACCTGCTGAATGTGAGTCCTAGCTATATTCCTTATGAGAAACAAAAGCTTGCTTAGATTTTCAATCTTGTGGTCTGAGTGTGAACATCTTCACTGTTCTAACTTTGCTTTGGAGACATGCTTTATTTAGATGATAGAACATTTTGATTTTGAACTACTAAATAATTTATTGATGCTTTTTGAAAACTCTAAATTTTTCATTCGAATAGTGTCATCCACTTTGTAGTTATATTTACTTCTCTATATATTGATCAGAAACATTTCTATCAATTCACCATATATGGAAGCGAACAATTGATAGGCCGAGTCTGCTAGTGAGCAGAGGATGCATGAGCATCTGAAGTTCCCTGTTTGTACAGCGGACACATCACCGTTCAGAGCACCTAGCTTTTCAAAGCTATCTCATGCCTGAAGCACTAGAGAAGAGGAATCTCCAAACAAATAAGCAAAGTCTGAATTTCAGTGTTTATGGTACGAAGGCAATCAGTTTGCTAAGTATGCAGTATGCTTGTTTAATTTTTTCCTGTATTCCACTCTAAATTTGGGTGTTTGTGGTGGTATCATGCAGGAAAATTTTGTATTTTTATACTTTTACTTGGACTTGAGCATTCTAAGGCTATAAGTTCTGGAACCCTGTTTCTTGATTTCGTTGGAGCATACAGTGAACACCTAGCGTACGACAATGAAGATCCGTTCTGTTTATCATATGAGGATAATTCCGTCTCTTGTCAGGAATTAAAAGGATTTGGAACATTCAATACAACTTGCCTACTGAACTCAAGTTTGTATTTAGATGGAGATCTCTGTGTATATGGGTCAGGCAACATTGAGATTTCCCCTCACGTTTCCATCACATGCCTTATTAAAGGATGCTCTATTATCTTTCACATGTCTGGAAGCATTAAAATTAGTGAACATGCAAACATAGTAGCAGGCTCTGTTAGGTTAGTTGCTAAAAATCTTACTTTGGATCACCATGCTACAATAAACACGTCATCCTTGGGTGGATCACCACCTTCCCAGACAAGTGGCACCCCTATTGGTTACGATGGTGCTGGTGGTGGCCATGGGGGTCGTGGTGCTTCTTGTGTAAAAAGTAACAAGACTAATTGGGGTGGGGATGTTTATGCATGGTCAACGTTATTTAGGCCAAGGAGTTATGGGAGTAAGGGAGGCAGCATATCTGCTGAAAACCAATATGGAGGTGATGGTGGGGGCTGTATTCTCTTCCACATTAATGATACATTGCAATTGGATGGATCAGTTACTGCAGAAGGTGGAAAAGGAGGTCTCAAAGGAGGAGGTGGATCTGGAGGAAGCATCATTGTCCATGCATTCAAGCTGTGAGAATCCCTGCTGCTCTATCCAAACACTTTCTATTTGCTTTCTGTTGTTATCCTTCTAGGTTTACTTGTGAATTTTGATAGTTGCCTCTATTGGAATTCATATGCTTGTGAATGTGATATTATAAGATTTTAGTTTCTTGTCAGTAATATGATATGTTTAGTAGCACTAGTCTTCTTTGTTTGACATTAGTTGCAGGCTTTTAGAAAGTATATGCAGGCAGCATGTTGTTGGGCTAGTGCATAGTTCTTGTCTTTTATGGATGCAGATGTATTTACAATCATTGTTGAATTGTTTTTTGCCATTGCATTCATCTTTTTTCAACATTAGATGCAAGCTATTGGAAAGTGCATTATAGATAGGAAGCATGTGGTTGCATTTACACTTATTGATGCATATGTTATACTAAAGCATTTGCAGATGAATTGCATTCAATTCTAAAAAATATTTTAGTATTAATTGCATTTGGGAAAACATAATTTTCACAATTGGTAAGAAGTTTCTCAAAATAAAAGTTATATGAATAATTTATGATAACAAAATAGAAATCATATTCAAGTTTCTAAAGCTTATGTGTAAAACTTGTTTTTTCTAAACTATTCTCTTTTATAGCAATGGATCTTTTCCCTTATAGATACCTCAGTCCTTTATTAAGTTGAATATGAATTTGTTTGATCCAGTTAGTTAGTTTGTCTTTTATTTTCCCTTATAATCTATGTAATCTATTTCAAGTTGTGTAAAGTTTACTTAATTAATAAACTAGCTTAATATTAGCAATAAATTTTGAATATGTGATTGACTATATGTTTATGCTAGCATTTCTGGTGCCATGAAGCACTGGGTACACATTTGGTGACTTTGCAGTTGCATGATACACTTTTGAAATATTATTGGATTCTTTCTAGTTAGTTCATCTACATCTGTTTATTCTAATATGATTCATCCTCTCCCTGTAGAGTTCTGAGGATGGTGACTGTCCTAATGATTAAAGAGATTGGAGTTTTTTATTTTTATTTTTAAAGTTGATTGCATTTTGTGTTCTTTGAAATTGTTGCATTTTTAAGCAACACAGTTTCATATCTTCATTTCTTGTTCATATTTATGTACAACTTCAGAGTTGTTTTCTATCTTGAGAACTTACCTTGGAAATTCTTTGTAAAGAGTCATGCAGCCATTACTCTTCTCTTATATTTTCAGGAAAGCTAGTTATCATGTTTGACATTGTCTTGTACTTAGGGAAGGCACTCTATGTTCTATTAGTGTTCTGCACTACTTTAAGATGTGATGCTTATCGAGCTCAGAGCAATGACCAAAGCAAGAGTCCAGCCTTGTGATCTTTTTGCTGTGTACTGTTCAATAACAAAAAGTACCATCAGATCTGAATAAATGAAAAATCTATAAATTTATATGGGTTAAGCGTTATGTAAGACTCCTTTTCATCCCAGCTCTTGATCAACTCTTTTCCACTAGATCGTAAATGTGCATTTTGCTAGTCACATACTTCTTGCAAGGTAACTTAACAACAAAAAGTAAATATAAGAAACAACTACTTAAGCTAAATATGAAAGTGTATTTCAAGGATGCTGTTGCATCGTTTGCCCATTTTCGGAATAATTGACCTTCGCCTTGGGTTCTGCCTTCAAGGGATCGTCACTCAGGATCAATCACTTTTCTCTTGAGCATATAATGGATCCACACGAAGCATTTGTTCACAGTCACCAGTTGCATATTCACAACAAGATTCTCCTTCACCCTCAACAAGAGTTTCAGATGCTGATCAGCATTCAATTGACAGTTCAGGCGCATCATCTTGGTATATCAAAGAGTTCTGATTTTCCATTTTTTCGCTGTTATCTTTGTTCTCAGTTTATCGAAGCACACACAGAACAATCAGTAACTATTGTAGTCAGTGTTCTGGTACCTCGAGCATAGAATCAGTGATCACTGCTTTCAAGTCTGACATTTGCCTTTCATGCATCAACTTTGATTGTTTGGATCATTGTCACCTGCGGCTCTACCTGTTGATGGTAATCACCTTCTCTCTAATGTTGTGCTTTAATGCTCCTGATTCCTTTCTAACATGAATTACTGTCTTTAATTCCATCACCTAATTCCTCTCTCATGTCTTTATTCAATTAATTATACCATTAAAGAGAGGTTGGTTTCTCTCTCTTTCTCATTCAACATCATAACCTCTCTCTTCCATCATCTTCTCTCTTCCTACATGTTTCCTAGTTGCTCTTCTAATGGAGTAGTTGCCATTTTTTTTTCTTTTACTTGCTTCTCCCCTCTTTTGCTTCTTCATATTTGATGTTTGATCTATCTTTCGGCTCATATTTAAAATACATTAGAATTTGTTTTTCCATATTTGCTTACTCCAAATCCCTGGGGTTATTAAATTTAAGAGATACTAAGGAAAAGAACCAATTGTTAATGGCTTGATTGGCTTCTCATCTTAATTAGAATATTTTTTCTATTTTGACTAGCTAAGCACGAATGATATCTACTATTCAGTTCCAAACTATTAGTATATGTACACCTTAGAGAATGCCAGAATATGTACTTTCAAATTGCATATTGAACTATGCTGATGACACTTGACACCTGATGATGTGGCTACATTAGAATATATTTATTATTTGCATCACACTTTGTGATGTGATCTCACTGACCACCATATATAATGACATTATGCATGGCAAATTCTGATGCTATTGATTACTTCTAATCCCATCGTCTCTTAATTTCTTTCTATGATGTCTGATGCCATGTCCTTCTGCTTGCCAAGTAGAGTGCCCATCAAACTCCTGTGCCAACAAATCTGACAGACGTAGTCACCACAAAGAAAAGCTTATCCTTCAATCAAACATCCTAATAGAGATCCCTCATATTTTTGTTGAAGTCTCTACCATCGGATGAACACTTTGTCTATCTCTTATGCTAATTGCTCCACCCTCTACAGAGACCTAGATGCATTACTCTAAAAATTTGGCAATCTACACTTTGATACCACTTCTACATCACAAATATTCTAATACCACTTATTGTGTCGAAAGCTGCACTAGGATTGCTTGTCAAAATCAATACTAACAAAAGAGCATTGTTAAGGTTCCTTTCTATAAAAATAGATACTGGAAGTCATGCCTTCAAATGACCCACTCTATATGGAAATCCAATTCTTCTAAAAGGTAGAATCTCCAGTATTGTGAACCAGTGCGGTTGAATCTATCTCCTGTGGTAGAAAAAGACAAATGCACAATGAGATAACGAAAACTATACAAGGTGGATCAGTCTTAGCCTACTCCATGGAGAAAAGATATTAAGTGTATATAATATGTGAGCAAAAGTAGGCTTCTTGCCACTGCATTAGGCTACTACACTAGCCGACCCTTCTTGCTGTAAAAACCCAAAGCTTTTGGATAATGTCAAGTAAAAATACTGCTATTATCTTTAGGAAGGACTAAAAAGAAATGAAAGATTATGGAAGCTGATTCATTCTAACACTAGTATGTATCCAAATCATGCAATCAAAAAATGTAGCACTTGAAAAATTTGTTGTTAAAAATTAAGGTCTCATAAGTTGAAGGGAAAACATGTGGATTCAAGTTTTTTATTACTTCCATGATTAAAGATGCTGTGTAGTCAGTGGAAGACAGCTGGATAAGCCTTGTTAGGTTCACAAAAATTATGTTTGTTTCATTCTTGTAAAACATCCACCCATTGAGGGCATGCTCCAGCTATGACTTTAATAATGTTAAAAAATGGTGTCTGAATAGGCTCATAAGAATGACACATGGAATGACTTTTCTATAAAAAGTAGCATTTCCACATCTTTTACTCTTAACTCCATTCATGTCGCTTATTTTTTGATGTAGAATTGCATTTATGCTATAGTCTTTCTATTGTTGTAGTTGTACATTACATTCTTGCAAATCATACTGAGTCTTTTGGAGTTCTATAATTGCACACTCATCCACTTCCAACCTCAATGCTTAGGAAGGGAACTGGTATTATTAGTGCTGCTGGTGGAAGTGGATGGGGTGGAGGTGGCGGTGGACGAATCTCTCTAGAGTGTTACAGCATACAAGACGTTAAGATCACAGCTCATGGTTTGTACATCTTGATGTATTAAATTCAAAGGATATCTTTCCATGATATATAATTAATAAGCATATTTGGTATAAAGATCTTTTTCTTTCAATTTTCAACTCTCCTTCTCTTTAGATAGGTTATTGTTGAACTACTTTTATATGGGATTTACTGAAGGTGAGCTGCTGGTTGATATTTAACCTCCTAATTGGTTCTACAACTCAGCATGTTTCTCCCAAGAACTCCTCTAGCTGTTTGGATTGATATATTGACTGTTACTTTTAGCTTGTATGAATGTCTTGTTTGGTTAAATTATGCCTATCTCATGTTTTTTCACCTATTTCTTCATCTGTTATTGTGCATTCTCTAACTAGTAAGTTGCAAAGTTACCTAACTTTTTCTTTGTTTTCCTTAATTCTAATTGCAAAAATCAGATTGAATGTTAAATTTTATTAGTGAAAATGATACTTGAGACAAAATTCTGATGCCACTCAATTTGAAATCAAAATTTGATGCTTTTATGGACATTGTTTAATAATTTTTTTAAATTCAATATTTTTTATTCTTGATACATATTCTTATATGTTATATTCTCATCAGGAACCACTTTTACTATCCTTCTCTTTGAGATCTTTCAAGAGTATCTTTTTGTGTGTTATTAGTGCTTAACAAAGGCTTTGGCTTGTTGTCCACTTTGAAAAATATGTTGATATTATTTAACTTTGCCTTATTTTCTCATATTATCCTCATCTAGTAGTATTATCCTTTTGAGTTTGTTACAGAGTATATCTTTTATGCTGCTTAGTTACTCCATGAATAAAATTTGTATTTGCTTAAGTTCAAAGGTTTGTCCTTTTTATACCTCTTTGCTATAATAACATGAACAAGTTTATGTTGATGTTGATAAAAAATTGTTTGGCATGGTAATATTCTTACTTGCTTATGATATTTGGGAGATAGATTAGGCATAGAGCCCTTGTAAAGGATTTATTATTTTATTTATGATTGTAAGAGTTAAAAATTGCATTGTTCTTGATTTGTTGCTTTGCTTAAATTGTTTCAGTCATAATCTTATTCTTTTTGTTGCATAGTTATTTTACTGTTTCATCTCTTGCATTTTTTCCCAGGTGGTTTCAGTAATGGCTGTCCTGAAAATGCTGGTGCAGCTGGCACAGTTTTTGATAAGGCGCTAGAAAGTCTTAGGGTCAGCAATGACAACTTCACAACAAAAACTGAAACTCCTCTTCTTGATTTTCCTGTGTCTACGCTTTGGTCCAATGTTTTTGTTGAGTCCAAGGCCAAAGCTTTAGTTCCGTTACTTTGGACAAGAGTGCAGGTTCTCTCCTTTTATCCTACATCTATTCTTTTGCAAATTTGTTGAGTGTCTTATGCTTTTCTGTTAATAGTCTTAGTTTTGTTGGCTTGGCCTTAGATCAAAACGTTTTTACTTGAATATATTTAGTCGCCTTATTATCCGCTAGTTGTTCATGATGAACTAGTAACATTTGATACACTATCAGCAATCACTGCCACATGCCTTTGTCTAGGTTTTTGCCATATCTAGTAATCTTGCTAATCCATTGTTGTTGTTACCGTAATTTCTAAATTATATAGTATTGCTTCAAGTTTTTAAATGAGTCTGAGTTCCTTTTCTCTCAGTCTTTAAGGTATTTGTTATTAGATTATGTTTTGTAACCAAATCCCTTTTGGTATGTGACATGAGTATGGTGCAAGCATTAACTTTTGAGGTTGTTGTAAATTATTTACTTAGAATCTTGAGCATCCTAGCAGGAGTTTTACCCCAGTTGCACTTTTTTGGTTATTTATATTGTACTAGAGTTAAATATTTCTTACTGCTGCGAGGTAAAAATCAGATAGCTATCACTTAGCTCCGTTACTTGCTTTTGTCCAAGTTTATGTCGTATCTAGAAAACATTGTTACACTGTCCATGTTTGGATGATTACCCCCACCACATTTTCACGGTGTTAACCTAACTGAGTTCGATTGACCATACGTTTTTGACTTTGATATTGAGATACTTGCAAGAAGATACAAAAATATTTGTCTTGTTGTCACTTTCGATAAAAGTAACAAACTAATCACCTGCCCTTAGCCAATTAGCAAACAAGATATGCGGGGTCAAGGGAATCTCACTCAATATACCATTTGTGGCCCCACCTAATATCCACTTTTTTTTTATTAATGTCCATTGATTCATGAGGACACCATTTTTTTTTTAAGCTAGCACCAGGTATCCAACTTTTTGGGCCGGGATGACAGACCCAACCCCACGGAAGTTTTTCATCAGCTATCAGAGTAAATCTGGAAGTGCTTGCAATGGGCAGCCCATTAACCCAACATCACAAATTTGTCATTCCACCATAGGAAAATGACGCATAAATGCGTCATAGCTGAGAATTGACCCATGACTACTTGGAAGACTGCATTAGGGCCTACCACTGCAATAGTAGATACTATTGCTCCCAAGGTTTAAAATTTCGTTTCGTATCGATGTTTCGTTCCCAGACCGGAACGATACAGTTTCGGTATCGTATCGTGCCGTTTCGATACCGTTTCGGTATTTTTTTATTTATATA
>JBBPFQ010778898.1:0-13293 GCA_037974815.1 Kaempferia elegans
ACTGGACGGTCTCCCCAAGATTAATCAACATAAGTTGGATATTTAGTACCAACTAAAAACTTTAAAAGAAAACATAAAAAAAATAAAAGATATCAAAACGCAGCTTTTTACTCAATTGAGAATGAAACGCAAATCTAATAGGTTCATATCTCTTTCCCCAGTCGTTTATCCAAAAGAAGAGGAAACAAGTCTCGAAACTCCCCTGAATAATGTGTCTAGTATAACTATTATAATGCCAGAGTAGGTATCGCTGATATCTCTAACAGACACATAACAATCTTTAAAAAAGATTTCTTAACTTATGTAAGAGCATATCGGCACAAGATTGCCTGCATAGAATCACTGAAATCTCATATCTCAAAAACAGTTTGTTTGCTTGATGAATCCGTTTACTTCTCAAGAAGATCCAGTTTGCTTCTTTAGATACCCACCTGGAAAAGGTTCTTAAATAATATCTATTTGAAACATGTTAAATTAACATTTAACTGCATCCAACTATGATAAACAATGGAGACAGTGTAGAGGCTTTCGCAGCTAAAAAGAATGTTCTGCAAATAACAATGTAGAACATTTGGTGGGCAAAGGCATCCTATAAAGATGAATTTCACAGGTTTCTTCAATGCTCATAAGAGAATCTATTGATTGATGCACCAGAAATCTGAAGGTAAGAAGTGAAAATGTTTTTTTTAATGCATAAAGTTCCTCAGCAAGTCATTAGCTGTTTCAAACATAGAAGAGCCCTATCAACACATCACTATAAACTATAATATCTGCTGAGAGTATTTCCAAAATGGATCATTCTCAATTTCATGACAGATCTTCGCTTAGTGTATTTCATACTTCACCACTATTTCCATATATTTTGGGTCAAGTGATAATAAGGAAAAAAATGATTTGCAGTGTTTCAAGGAAAAAGAAAGAGAAAATCCTTTCCACATCTTACCTAATTACATGTTGAAGGTTATCAACGGATTTTAGTCATCATAACCGTCCCAGTTTCTGAACTTAACTCTAGCTCATTCAACTGGGTACCTGCTGAGAAGCAAAGGATGGGTGGGGAAGCCCACAGCCAGCAAGTTAATTCAGGAGGATCACACTTGCAGGAAAAGAAACCCTCCAATATGGTAATTACAATCCCATTGTATCCCTTATGGTCACTGAAGTGTAGTGGATAAACTCTAATGCCATATTTGAGCACAAATGTGTACTATAAGCATCATTATTTATTTTCTCAAAATAAGGATAATTAAGGATATTGAAACACCAAAGTAAGGTTTTCAGAGGCAGAGAATGCTAGTATCTACTCTCTACTTGAGCATGTATTCAATATCAATCCACACCAGGTCAAGTGCCCAGAATGAAGAAACCCTATTACTTCATGTACATAACATGTTACATCGCAGAATGCTGATGTAACAAGGGTTTCTTCATTCTGCGAGTCCCATCTCATTCTCAACTGGTTTCCTGTACAATGATTTTACAACCAATTCTCTTCTTACCAGTTTTGCAATTTATAACCATATATGTCAAATCATTTAATTCTATTTTGATTTTTGATCATATATCTAATATTCACTCCCATTGATTCCTTACATAGAGTTCTTCCAATAACCAGAAGTATATCAGCAATAAAGTTTTCTATAAATATAACTTACAAGTTGTAAGATCATATTAATGGAAGGCACAGGCCACTTGTGTTGTTTCATGCAACACAATTTTCCATCAACACTCATGTTTGAACAAAATCTATGTGGCACACAGCAAGGTTGTTTTTTATTATTATTAGTTTAAATTATTTTTTTAAGGGCATTCTTATGAAAGCAGGTAACCAGTCTTCTTTCTCCAATAATCCAACCTTGTTAGTGAAGATCAGAGTATAATAGAATCACTGTAGCAACCGAACTGAATTTACAATAGAAAAAAGTCTTGCAATCGGTGGTTCCTGTGTTACATATTCACCTACTATCTTAAGATATCTGTGTACTGAAAATTATGATAAATTCATTATCTTAAACCATAAGAAATCAAGTATACATCAAACTAACAACATAGAAGAAGCTCCAGCTAAACTGTAAGAATCAAAGAACAATATTTGTGGGTGTTTTTTTCTTCATCGTCAAGATGTGTTTGTTCCAACTATTTTAAAATGGATACATGAATTTTATTGCTCATCATGCACTAAGTAAGACAATATCCATAGTAATATTTGAATTAATTAAATCATTTTTCATTACAATAATAAATGTTATTTTTTATCTGCTTCAATTCCTTGCACCTTCACATTGTTCTAAAAAACAACAGCTTGGATTGCCAAGCTAGCTGCGTGCTCACTTGGACAGGGGAACCGCTTTGACTACCTATTAGGCGGTGTTCTTTTGGTGGGTCTTCTATAAAGTAGCCTAGTCAGTTCAACTAGGCAGGCTAGGCCATCCAGGTGAGGTAAGTAGGTGGTCTAGGTATTTTAATTGGAAAAAAAAAGATTCATTTCCTAAACCAGCAACTTGAATGATAACAAAAATATAAAGTGAAGAGGGTGATGATAAAAAATTTAATGAGAATTTTTTATAATTTTCCCTCCTAGAGAGGACTAGACTAACTATTATGATGAACTGATTATAAGCTATTCACGTTAGTAAATTTTGATATTGTAGCATGATACTAGTTAACAAGCAATTTAATTGGATGGTTAATTGGTTATATTGTTATGTGATATGTTCTTTTGAAATATATAAATATGGATATATGAGCTTTGTGTTTAGTTATAGCATTTTTGATAGGATCATTAAATGCACATTGTTATGTACTTATATATTTTAGTGTATTATCTGTTCCTTTTACAAGTTGCATTATGAAATATAATGAATTTTGTTTAATTAGGTGTTTACTTATCAAGTATCACTTGTTTGTGATGTAAATGTTTATATTCTTTAGTGTTGGTCATTTTTTATGTCAATTTCAATCATTTTACTTTTATATTACTTTAATGTCTATGGTCTAGTATCTTGCCTAAGCCATTGCCTATGCGCAATGCAATGGGTCAATTGCCTACCACTTGAAACCGCTTTCATTCAACTATTTTAATTATAGATCAAGTAATTTTTACTACATGTTACTTGCTAATAACCCAACATATTGATTCATAACGTGTAATGAGATGCACCACAATATTATAAAATTTATTTTCTTTTTAGCCTAAGAGGGGCACGGCAATCGCATAAGATTCTAGAAGCTTGTTGATATCCCTTAATTGTTTTCCTTATAGGATTTCATTTTCAGACGTCTTAACTATTCCATCAAATTTTTTTTTTTACTGAAACTACATTTTGCATATTCCTATTTAGTTTTACTCGTCTTAAAAGCTAACTTTTTATCCATAATTTAAGCTTCAAGTTTTAATCCAATTATGTTTTCTCAAATTAATACAATATCATTTGCCAAGAGATTTATCTTGCATGTGATTGATTATTTCATCTAGTAATAGCATTAAGAGATAGAGACTTAGAGTCGCCCCTTTATGCAAAATAATAATCTTAGACATATGATTTGTCACATATGGTAGACATTAACGCTAATATAACAATATCATCATATATATAATTACTTGATATTCCTGTCTTCTTTAAACCCCCAATCCCCACCAGAATAGTTGTCTCCACCACAATAATTGTCTAGAGACTTATCATAAGCTTTTACTAAAACCAATAAAAATCATATGTATTACTCTATTTTTTACTTATTAGTTGTCTTATCAACTAAATAACATCTATGGTTGATCTTTCAACATGCAACCAAATAGATTTTCAAAAATGGTTGTCTCATATCTTATTTCCCTCTTGATAACCCTTCCTCAAAGTATCATGGTAGGCGCATCAACTTGATTTCTTTATAACTAGAACAATATTGAATGGCACCTTTATTCTTATGCATAGGTACTAATTATTTCATTTTCAGCATCACAACTTGGTTACCTAAGTCTCTACATTTCCAATCTCTAGGTTTAGCAATTTGATAAATATCTTAGTCTCATTCTTAATTCCTAGATTATCATGAAATTTATAATATGTTTTAATTTTTCAATACGTATAAATTTTTTCCTCGATTTTAGCTATTGTATACCTATCTAAATTATCTTCACTTCTACAATTGTATTGATCTTTAAAACACAACTCCGTTAAACTAATATCCTTTGAACATTCTCACTCTATCACCAACTTTACTTATATTATTTTACCTGGATCTAACTACTTTATTGGTCTTATTTGGCATCATAATCTATATAAGATCGACATCACCTAATTCTTCATTACAAACTTCTTCTTTCATAAATTATATTATTATCCTTAAAATTCCACCATCTAATTCTTGTAAAATTACAAATAAACTTTTTAATACTTAAATTTTCTAACACCAATATCTAATACTATTAGTTGGCATTACTTTGTCAAGCATAGCTCAGAAACTACCTTATATGTTTACATATAATTCTATCTAGACTACCTTTATATAAAGAAAAAAAATTGACTATCGTTATTGCCACCCTTCATGAAAAATGAAAAGCCACGTTTTAATGGTTTATGTTTACAAGTATTTAACTCAAGTTATTCTCCTTAGATACATCATTTTGAATAGCGCATTTCCTAGTTCTAGCATAACCTGTCTAAAATTTGGACACCAGTTGGAACGCTATCTGTGCAAAAATGTACCTACCTGCAAGCAAATAACAACACTCTTTCAAGATAAAGCATCTAACATCGGAGTTAGCATCAGAAGACCTTAGATAATCTATTTGGCATTATATTACAGTTGTTCTACATAGTTTTCCTTCTATTCTCTTCCACATTCTCAACTTTTCCATTTTGGTGCATGAAATTTGCATCAACCCTACAGAAACTATGTTTACTGTGGGAAATTATGATGGCATGCACTTCGAAAGATGATTTAGTTAATACCTTAACGATGGGGGACATCTCTTTCATGCCAACAAAAAAATTCCTTCAAGTAATAGCTCCTTTATTTATTTTATTGTACTTAAAATAAGAATCTTAGGATTATAAAATAACTCTGATCTAATAGTGCCTAATTTATTTATGACAATATTGATGTTTATAACATTTACTAACCAATTATAAGAAATAAGAATGCAAAGAAAAAATAATCAAAAGACAACATTACATTTTAAAGAACAAATGAAAAGATCTGTTCAAATTACTTGTCCAGAACATATTGTACTAACCACCAAAACCTATCACTAAATCCACCCAGAAGGCACGGAGCAAAGCGTAGCATCCTTATATGCAATGCCGGTAAGAACCCCAAGTAGTTTGAACCATGACTATTTTGATGTGTTATCAAACCAGTCTAAGTTAGGTCTTGTTTGGTCACTAACTTGTGTGTCTAAGTGTGCAAGAACTTAGGAGAATACACATGTACCCGATGACTCAAGTTCCAATTAAGTATGGTGAAAGGTGGTATGGGACACTCGAGGGACCGGAAAGGACGAGGAGCATCAGAGGCGGTGGACCTTGGCAGAAGACGCGAGCAAGCGGGAAGGATGGCACGGGAAGAAAATCGACGAGCTCAATGCATCCAAGGGGCAAGAAGCTACGGAAGAGTACTTCGACATCCGAGGCACGCGAAGCAAGGAGGAAGCATGTGCAAGGTAAGCTGGTGAGAGAGAATTGAAGGAACTATAAACCGAACGAGGGTAGACTCAACTCTAAGCAAACTCGGCATACTCGGCTGAGTCAGGAAGTTCGGATGACCGGATCTTTCGGTCGATCGGACAAGCAGTTGGGTTAGCCAATGCAAGAGATAAAATATTATCTATCTACAGGATATCACTGAAGGAGGATTGGCCAACTAAACATCCAGATCGGGCGACCGAAAATCACATGGAAGCTAATCCGTCAGCGAAGATCCAATGTAAGCGGATCAGGCAACCAAAGATAAGGATCGCGAGACCGGACATGAGGAAGCAGATCCAAAAATGTCATCCAAAGTTGATACCAATAAGTGATAAGGTCAACCAAATTGATGTCACATCAGCAAAGGGATGAGCGAGGACCAACAAATGGATAAGTCTTATCTGCCATGTCATTGATTTTCGATCCACCGAACGGCCTATCCGGTCAACCGAACGAGCCACGTAAGCAGCTTGAGTAGAGGCTATGTAAGGAGTCGAGGAGCTCTATTCAAAATACATCACACTCAATTACATTCTACTTTTTTGTTCCTCTGTCTTTTACTTGTACACAATTGTTGTAAAAGGCTTCTCCACCTCCAGCGCTTTACCAAAGAGGAGAAAGTTAGCGGGCAAGCCCTCAACTGTGCACAAGGACTTGGACGTAGCACCCTAGGGTCTGTGAATCAAGTAAATATTTGTGTCCCCTTGTCTTATGTTTGTGTTTATTTTTATCGCTTAATGTGTGTGTGTGTGCCCTTGTTAACCTGTTAGCAAGAGATATAGATTGTTTTAATTGCAAGTTCGCTATTTACCCATCCCCTCTAGCGATCCAAACCGCTTCCACGCATCAACAATGCCAATTCAAATTAACAACATAAAGATAAAAAAAGGTTATTCACAGGAAGTTTTCTTAGTAGGCCTGAAGCGATTATCCAATGAGATCAGGAGAAACTTCTCTTTAGGTCATTAAGCAACCCTTTTTTTAGAATTACAATTATTTTGTTTTAATGACCTTAACATAAATAATTGAATAAGCTAGTTTGAGAATGAAATCTTCAACGACTCTAAAATCTTGCTGAAGCCAATGCCACCATGTCATAATAGAAAATGGAAACAAATTAGCATTCCATCTAAAGAATTTAACTTCTGATTACTTGTTCTTCTATAACAGAATAGTGCATTAGCTAATCAGGAAGAGCATTGCTAGTGATCCCATAATGGCATCCAATAGGTTGATAGGTTGACAACATAGTGCATGTCCTAGAAAACTGCTAAATGTGAGCCAAAGTCAAAGAATCTCTCAGCAGATGTTAATTGATATTTGTGGGTTCTTAGCTTGGAAACCATGAACCTACTAGCATTCAAAAGGGTTTGCCTGTGGCATTCTCTGTCATGTTCCTTTGGTCTAGCAAATTGAGGTTAAAGATTTGCCTAACTAATGGGTATTATTGAGACAATCAAACTTACCAAATTTAGATTATTCAAAGAAGGCGCTGAAAAAGTTGATAAAATCGTCATGTCATCAACTCTTCACAAAAAAAGAATTCAAATTTTCCTATGTTGAAAATATAAAATTAAACATTTGGCTAAAAAATAGGGATCAGAGTTCCAACGTTGAACCCTGACAACTCCAAGTTGAATCTAGACGTGCTTGTGCCATATCAACTTGTTGAAAGAAAATATAAGGAAGCGGCAGAAAAGCACCGGTTTTAAGTTGTTCAGCAAACGACTTAAAAGGAAGGCATACCTGGCCGTGAAATACGTTGGATTTGAGACCGAGGGCCAGAAAACATCCAGGCGTCTTCGTCCAAAGATTTCACTTCCTTCTGAAGTGCCTCCATCAGTTCAGACTTCAATGCTTTTTTCCAGCCAGAAAATAACAAATTTTGAGAAAATAGGTTATCCAAGGAAAATGCCAGGTAAATTTTAGGAGACGCAGAGGGAAATATTTAGAAAACCCTAAATTTGATGGCAAGAGTGCACGAAAGAGGGAAAAAAAAGGAAGAGAAACATGCGATTGATCACCAGCGAGGGCTTCGTCCTTGCGTTCATATGCGGAGAAGATGAAATCGGGCGGTAATTGGTAAGGGCCAGGGGGCTCATCGACGAAGCCGCCAAGCCCGCAGCCCTGGCCGACGCACGTCGCCGAGACTGACGATCTCGCCGGGGAACTCATTGCCACTGGATTCGAGTTAGAACTCAATCGCTCCGGCCTTCTTAACTGAGACCTAGGGCCGCTTTTTTAACGTTTTTTTTAATATTTAGACCAAATTTAAAATTGGCAAAAATCACGACCAAATATATAGAGAAACATCACGCACCCTTTAAAAAATATAAATCAAAAAGGACGTTTCATCAATAATTTGTATTTTCAAAATATCTTTTGGCCCTGCATTATTATAAACTTATAAAACATATTCAATCAGATAATATCGAATCTAAGACAATCGATCTGATTTCATAAAAAATTTTCATCAATCATTAGGAGTCTAGGATAAATTGGGAAACATCATGGTGGACAGCCCAAAAGCCTATCATCTTAAGGTTGCGCGTTTCAGTTGAAGGAAAATTAGACACAGATATGTCATAGCTAGCTATCTAACAACAGGTGTCTAGGTGATAACTTAGCGTTCTCCCGCTGTACCGTACACCGGGGCGGACATAGAATACCCCGTTAATTATCTTAACCCCTTCTTACATGCGCTGTTGTTATTAGGTAAAGTATTCCCTGATTTACCTCCCTTCTAAACAGTGAGAGGACACCTTGGAGGGGTCGTTGATGTGGCAATTTCATATTTTGCTGTCTATAATATATAAAAGGCTCCTGGTAGGAGCATGCCCTTGGGGGAAAACTCCTCCCGTCTTATAGCGACTTGATGATCAATTATGAGTTGACTCCATAGGGACAGGTTGTGAGAGACACTTGGAGTGAACTTAATCATCTTTTACTACAATATAACATGTAAAAGTTGTCCCCACAGGGGTATCTAGTTGGCTAAAGGGTGATAAATTTGCTATAATGGGTGAGAGATTGATTCTCCGTGTGTGTATGCCCGGGGGGAAACTCCTCCCATCCCCTAGCCACTAGTGGTCAACTTTAAGCTGATCTCATGATTTATCTCCCTTCACATAACCTGAGGACGGACTATAAGAGGCGATTGAGATAAGCATAATCACCTTTTGCTACAATCTAACATGTAAAAGTTGTCCCCACGAGGGTACCTGAGTACCTAGTTAGTTAGAAAGTGGCAAATTTACTACAATATGATAGGGATCAAACCTCCCAACCCCTAACCACTTGATTATTAGCTTTAAGCCAAATTGGTAATTTACCTCCCTTTATATAACTTTAGAATGAATTGTGACGAGCACCTAGGACGAGCATAATCACCTTTTACTATAATATAACACGTAAAAACTACTGAGTAATTGGTACAATAGATAAAAGCTATCGAGTAATTATTACGATGTCTTTAATGTGAATTTAGAATTTTGGGTATAGCATTTAGGATTTAGGTGTTACATATTATAGTAGCTAGCTTCTACAACTATTTTAAAATAATTTTAATTAATTTAAATGAACTTTAAATAATTTTAATCGAGATTATTTTAATATAATAATGAATCTTAAATATTTTGTAGCAGTTAGTAGCTTCTATAGGATTTATTAAACATATAAGTAATTTTAGATCATTAGTACATGACCTAAAGATATAAGCTTAAACAAGTAAAAAAATTAAAAAGAAATATAAATCTCTATTTCAAAAAAAACTAAGGAACACATACGAGTACTTTTAAAAAAATTGAGCAATTATAAACCATGTAATAATATTTTTAAAAAATTATTATATAACCCTGAACTACTGAAAAATATAATTATACATCAACTTTAGAGGGCCTAGTAAATGTATGATAATACTTATTTTTAAATTTAGATTAATTTAGAGTCATATAGCAGTTTATTTCAAAATTATTAGATACTTTTAAATGGATCTAAAATTGAAAAACAATGTAGATCTCAACTCTAGTAATTTACATTGTTAATCCACTGTTAGTCCTAAAATTGATTATCATGTTTTTAAAGTAATCCGAGTATCCAACTTTTTAAATCAATTAATTTTAAAAGTGATTGATTCGATTATATAAAAATTTCTCACTGACCACTAAAAAAAATCTGAGAAGCATCAAGTGGCCCCATAATCACAGTCAGACTTTCTACAAATGCTTTGGTTGAAAATTGACCTTAGGTATTTCTATTGGTGCCACTATTGACTTGCCCACTTGGGTTATGCCCCGGAGGCTAAAATTGGTCATCATTAGAGCAAAAGGTGAAGTCATTATCTTAGCAACCTCTCTAGGACACCCCACACTCTTTGAAAGGGGATAAATAAAGGGGGCATTTGTCATAGCATAGTGGTCATTTGCATTAGAAGGTCAAGCACCCAACGAGTCATTTTGCAACATCTAGAAACTGATCGTAAGATCTATTAGAACAATCACTCATGCAGATACCAACTATATCACCAATGAAGACCTACTATTGGTCATCACTGTAGTAAAAAAGGTAAAATCCACTATCCAACGGCCCCACACGGTCACCCCCACGACTATCTATGAGAAGGAAAATCGGGAACTTATAGTTGGCTAGTGCGGGGAGGGTTTTTTCCTCAGCTTTACCGAAATTTGAACTCTTATCCTATGGTAGCAACTCTGTCCCACACTAGCTAACTCAACCCTGCCCCCAGGGCCCTCCTATTGATCATCATGTGGCAAAAGACGATTCACACCCTCTGAAAATTGACCTCAAAATATATTGGAACAACCCCTCCTATAGATACCAAATATATCAACCTATGGAGGCCTACTATTTGTCATCATGGTAGCAAAGAAGGTGGAATCTGTCACTTCAGCAGCTCCACACGGTCAACCTCACCACCATATGTAAGAAGCTAAATCAGAAAGTTGTAGTTGGCTAGTGCGGAGAGGGCTTTTTTCGAGATTCGAACCCTTATAGCAATTCTGCCCCGCATTAGCCAACTCAACCTTGGGGGCATGAGAGTTGTCTATCAAGGCTCTATAGATCATGGATTTCCAAATAGAACAATTTCAATGCAAATCTCCGGTTGGATGGAATTGACCCAAGTCAAGTTACTTTGGGCAGAGGAACTAAAAATCATTAAAATCAGCTGAAAAACCAGCTAGATTATAAAGAAATAATACAGGAGTTGGATGAAAATATTAGAAAGTTAGGAAGTAGCAAATACAAAACCCCTAATGTAGTAGATATGAGAACATTAAGATGAATCTGTGGGATTGTTAGAAATATAAACATAACACTTATTCAGAAGTACCTAATTGAAGTTTTAACAAAAAGTTATCTATGATCTGGGCATCTTCAAAAATGATCAATAGATTTTATAACTAGGCAATTTAATTTAATCAGAGTAGAAGCACATTTGATACATACAGTTGGATGATAGTAAGCATATATCATTCCAATAATCCATATATATCGATCAAGTCCGGACCGGAAATGCCATTCATGCAAACGAGGAAATTTGGGCTTTGAAGGATCTGGATCACTGTAACCTGGATATATGGGTTAAACAAGTTAATTCAGATAAAATTAAAGATAAAGGTCCTCCTGGTCGAAACTTTAAAGTGTACCCACCAAGGAGAAATGTAAACGGACTCCAAACAATATCAAAAACCCCAGGGATCTCCCAGACCAAGATAACAACAGAAAAGCAAGTGGCAAACTTTATTGCGATCACAGCACCAATCTCATTGTATTTGTTTAGAATTCCAAGTGCACCATAGACCATAAGGGTGAACAATGTGTGCATGGGGCAGATATAGTACAACGTATAGTCATTGTTAAGGACAATGCAGCAAAATGCCACAAAAAAATTAAGGCGCCACATCATCTGTTAGACAAAGCCAAAAAGTTAGCTATATTTAGTTAGACATAGGAAAGAAACCAGAGGGTGTGTGAAAGTAAATGCAAAAGAAATAGCAAAGTCACCTGAGCAAATCGAGCAAGGCTAAAATCCTTTCGTACATAATAGTAAGAGAAATTTCCAAACCCAGTCATCCATACATATGCAGCGATGAAAATTCGAATTGCATTGTAAATTTCCTTCGCATTGAAGTAATGATACATTAAGAACAAAACCTGTACAGGAAAGAAGAATGGTAATTACATAGAAAAACTGTCAGTAGATTTAGGGTCTCATATTTATTTGAATATTAAACTGATATAGTTTCAATGTTTAAGAATTACTCTGAACAATGGGTTTGCACAGGATTGGGTAAAACGTGTCAAAAATTATCACATCCAAAACACAATAAAATTTCAGAAGAATGAGAACAATTTCAGGTTTCTTCCTATGCTTCTATCATTCATTTGCATCATCTGTCATTGCTCTGAAAAGCTGTCCAATACAATGGGTTATTTGATTGAGCATTCAGGATATACATAATAATTCTGCAAATAGTACTCTTTAGGTTTCCTCCTACTTCTAGATAGATCTTATTTCTTAGCTTATCAGCATTTCCTTTCATTTCAAAGAAAAATTGTGAGAAAAAGATGATATTTACTTTAAAAACCAAATGAGAAACTTTTTGTTTGTGGGTTGAATTATTTGAAATGATCCCAACTGCATTTTAAAATTTTTTATCAATTTCAAATACAAGGCCTTAAAATATCTAGCTGCAAAATCAAATTCCTACAGGTTTCTCTAACTTTGGAAATAGAGGACAACAGGAAGATCTTTAAACTGGCATTCCCTTTTCAGGAATAAAATGTCTTGTATCTAATGATGTTCGTTCACAAGATTACCATTTTAGGATAAGTGTATTTCAAACAATGAAACAGAAAGGAGGAGGGGAAGGATAGAAGGGAAGTTTAGGGAGTGGAGGTAGAAGAGAGGGGAAAGAAGTTATTTACTTTGGAAATGGAAAGAAGAGGGAAAGGAGGTCAAATGATGAAAATGACCTAATTATCCTTGTTTTCACAATCTCACCTTCAGTGAGACACAAACTCCTAAATAGAGCCATGACTTTCCACAAACTCCACGACCACAAGTGAGTGAGAAGCTCCTGAAACCTCCTGTGAGCCAAGATCTCTTTTGATGAGCTCTATGCAACATGAATCCCAGGAGACCGAGATGAAAATGGAAAAATCAAGGTAAAGGGTGTGATATTAACCAAAAAAAAACAGGGTTATGCTTGTCTTCTCGACTTCAGTTCCCTCCTGCCTGTGCCCAACCAATTTTGGATAGACACCAAACTGGAGCAAACTCTTTCCACAGAAAGGCACTCCCTCTATAGCTTTTGGTGGATAGCAAAGTGAGCACCTTCCCTTCCCTTCCCTTCCCTTCCCTTCCCTTCCAATCACTATACACAGCCTAAGTGTATATCAGTTCGAAAGGTGAATGCATGGATAATTTCTGGTGACCAAGTGATCAATTTTAGTCTTGGTTTTGTTTTCAATTGATTATATGTTTCTACTTTGGCATAAAAGACCTAAATTTATTTTCAGAAATAAAAATATCAATGCAATAGAGTCTTCCAATACCAATGCAAGTTCGTTCAGACGATCAATAGTA
>JBBPFQ010779317.1:0-13028 GCA_037974815.1 Kaempferia elegans
GTATGTGTATAATTTGATTTCAACAATGTAGTTGTTAATTATCTCTCCCGTTTTTGGATTGATAATTTGCTTTCTTTACATGCAGATGAAGTCAATCAATCTATTATTATAAGGTTAGTATATTGTTTGATAATTTGGAGCTTGAAAATCAAGATCTGTGTTATTTTAATAATAAAAAATTGTTATTGAGCAAAATAGGGAATCACAGTGCATGAAATAATGTTGCAACTAATTTATGTTCTTTTGTTGTAGTTTTGCTATGTTTTGCAGTATTTTTTTCTCAAAGACTGTTAACTGAATATATGGTCTTTTATTCGCTTAGTTAGATTATGATGCTCTAAATGTTAGGAGAATGACTAATTTTATTTGGTTTGATAGTGGTGAAAGTGGAGCTGGGAAGACTGAAACTGCAAAAATAGCAATGCAATATTTGGCTGCTCTCGGTGGAGGTGGTGGCATCGAATATGAAATTCTACAGACAAATCCTATACTTGAAGCCTTTGGGAATGCAAGAACATTAAGAAATGACAATTCCAGTAAGAGAATTTATTGATTCCTGGCCTTTGCCTCTTGTTTATCAGATATGCAAAATTTTTTTACTGCAACATATGCTAGAAATTCTAATGATTTAGCAAATGCTAAAAAAAGACTAGATAATTCTCATTCTAGTTCTAGAATCTGTACCACTTTCTTCCAAAGCAATTGACTTTTGCAAAAAATTGGTTTCTTGTCACAGGGAAAACTGATTGAAATTCATTTTAGTGTGACTGGAAAAATATCTGGTGCCTCAATTCAAACGTGTAAGTTTTCCCTAATCATTTTGGTGAGTTTTTTCTTGTTCTTTCATAATGACTCTAATAACTTCATTTTCTTTGTGTTTTATGATGAATGTTGTCTACGTGAGCAGTTTTACTTGAGAAGGTACTGTATTTGCCTCATGCTCTTTTTTTCTTCCTTAATTTTGCTGGTCCTCCATTACGGATATCGAATCCTTTCTCACTTACGCAGTCAAGAGTGGTACAATACTACAATGTGCGGTTGGTGAGTGATCATACCATATATTTTATTATCTATGTGCTGACCTTCCCAAATCTCTAAAAGGTATATATTCCAATTTTTTTGCCTCCGCTTGTCAGTAAGCTTCTATTTCTGCACTGTGTCCTTTAAGGCTAGTGGTAAACATGACAAAATGTACTATTAAATTTTGCATTATACCCTAGGGGCATAAAATAGCTGAATTACAGTGTTAGTTGTTTCCAAAAATAACACTTGGGTTAACTTCATAGGGAAAATTTCTCTATTAAATTTTCCCTCAGCTTGGGTGTTCTTCATTTCCTTCTCCAGTAAGTTTTTTGCCATTTCTCTCTTGTTCTATTTATTTATACACTGTTAGCTGTATAATCTGAAGATAAAATAGTCATCAGCATGTGTTGGTTGGTCCCAATTATTTGGGGTTAACTTCAAAGGGGCAATGATTGACACTTGTAGTATTTAATAAAAGGTCTATACTTTTGCTACAGTGTAGCATCAGCTTTGTGGATTGAATTTAGATTATTTTGTCACTGTTTATTTAGATTACTATTATCTATTTGATATTTCATCATCCTCTCAGTTACATCTATCAATAGCTTCATTAAATTTGGTTGATAACTTTTCCTAACAATTTTCTCCCCTTCTTTTTTATTCATGGTTTTATCAAATCATGTTCATCCTTTCTTTTCTTTTTTTTTAGGGGCAGCAACTATTTCAACTGATGCAAAGACTTGGGAATACAACACCTCATTTCATACGCTGCATTAAACCAAACAACTCACAAAATCCAGAAAAATATGAACATGGACTTGTTCTGCAGCAGCTTAGGTGCTGTGGTGTTCTAGAAGTTGTTTGTTTCTCAAGATCTGGTTATCCTACCAGAATGTCTCACCAAAAGTTTGCTAAAAGGTAAATCTATGTTGCTACTTATGCAATTTCTGCACTCGATGCCTTTCTACTAAAACTTGTTAACTGTTGTATATTTCAGGTACGGTTTTCTTCTTCATGAGAGCATTGCATCTCAAGATCCTTTAAGTGTCTCAGTGGCAATATTTAAACAGTTCAACATTCATCCGGAAATGTATCAAGTTGGTTATACTAAGTTGTTTTTCCGAACGTGACAGGTGAGTGGGAGATTTAATATCGAAGTTGGTTGACTGTAACATTTAATTTGTATTTTGACTGTAACATAAAAAATTATTCTTTTTAAAGCATTTTAATCTCTACTTGTTCATTTCCAAAATAGCAAATCCAGTCAGTATGTTGTTGCATAATCGTCATTATGAAATGGCTTACAAGGGACATCTTGGGAAGATATCTGTATGCAACATCACAAATCTTGCACTAAAGATTTTTGGAGAGCAAGGCTGAACATTAATTGTCATTGGGTAGCGAAAAAAGCAATACATTTATATTCTGCTGTTTTTTTTGTTAATCTTTTCAGATTTCTCATGTGGTGTTTCATTCAATTGATAGATTGGCGTTCTTGAAGAAACAAGAAACCGAACTTTACATGGAATTTTAAGAGTGCAAAGCTGTTTTAGAGGCCATCAAGCTCGTTGCTATGCTAGAGAGCTCAAAAGGGAAATTCTTACGTTGCAATCATGTAATTTCTTCTGCGAATGATTATTTGATCTTGTAGGAGATATCTAAGTATTAATCTCATACCATCTGTAAGATATGACCGGAACCTTTTTGAATTGGCTTGCAGTTATTCGAGGTGAGAAGACAAGGCGAATATACTCTGGTTTGCTTGAAAGGCACAGAGCTGCAATAGTATTGCAGAGGAATATAAAATCACGAGCTGCTCGCAAAAACTTTGTTAGTGCCCGTAGCGCTTCAATAGTAATCCAATCTGGTAACATATTTAGAGCTTTAGTTCAGTCTGGTTTCTTCGTCTTTGATAATTTACAGTTAAACAATCATCAAATTGAACAGTAATTCGAGGCTGGCTTGTTAGGAGATGTTCTAGTGATATTGCATCACTCAATGCAAGAGAACCTTCTGGGGATAAAAAGGTAAATGAATCCTTGTCTGTCCCAAATGGACAATATCTGCTTGTATATTTTTCATCCGGCTAATCTTGTTGCCTCGAATAATTTTTTTCAGGGAGGAGGAACGGAACAGGTCATCGTGAAGGCATCCGTTCTGGCAGAACTACATAGAAGGATTCTTAAATCAGAGGCCGCACTGAGAGATAAAGAAGAAGAAAATGACATACTCCACCAAAGGCTACAACAATACGAGAATCGATGGTCAGAGTATGAGCAGAAGATGAAATCTATGGAAGAAGTATGGCAGAAGCAAATGGTATCCTTGCAGTCCAGCCTCTCGGTTGCAAAGAAAAGTCTTGCCATTGATGATACCGAGCGGAATTCTGATGCATCTGTGGACCAAAGTTGGGGCAGTGCAGACAACACCAGGTCCAGAGGACGGGAAGAGAATGGAACACCACGGTTGGTCTCCCGAACGCTCGACAGAGACATGAGTGCCAGCTTGAGTGTCATCAATCGCCTCGCAGAGGAATTTGATCAGCGGACACAGGTGTTTGTGGATGATGCAAAGTTCTTGGTGGAGGTCAAGTCTGGTCAATCAGAGGCTAGCTTGAATCCCGATAAGGAGTTAAGGAGGCTAAAACAAAACTTCGAGCTGTGGAAAAAGGACTTCAGCACACGGTTGCGTGAGACAAAGGTGATTATAAACAAGCTTGGGACCGACGATGCTGGTTCCGACAAGGGGAAGAGGAAATGGTGGGTGAGGTTGAATAGTTCTAGGATACTATGAGCGAATTGACTTGATAATAGTATCATACGATTTGATTCCGTCCCAATGAATTTGGATTCATGTTCAACGAAGAGAACTCTGCTGTTGTGTGTTGATGCAGAGTTGCAAAGAGTGAACCAAGATGGTATTTGCAAGCTTGTATAGAGCCATGAAGCACCATGTTTATGTAAGTATGGCTATTTTAGATTAGCTCCAACCACCCTTGTTCACCATCTCTGTTTCTAGTTTACTACTGGGAATTAATACCCTGCTCTCGTAGAAAATATAATCTGTGGTGAAATAATATTATTGTATTTGATATTATTAAGAGATAATGCTTGAGTTTACTTATATATACCTTCGTTGTTGTTATTTTTATGATTATTGTTTTGAATCTTCTAAAACTACTACTTATCTCTAATTATTTAATCAAACAAATTCCAAATATGATAGCTCCTGCAATACTTGCCAAATTGCCCTTTCCTCACCGGCTTCTGTGACACTTTGAAGTGTGAGGTTTGGCAGGTGGCATTGAATTCTCATTCTTTTATTGAGACTGACTCATTATTCGCCAATAAGATCAAGCCAATAGCTTCTTAATCTGCTTGCTATGGAACAGTTTGCATTTAAAGTGCTCGAGGGGACAAGCAGCAGAGTGCAGAAGGGATTAATTCAATCAAAGAGCTCATAATTGATTCCTCTGTTCCTCGTCCTGCTGCTATTCTATTTACAGCAAAAGATAAAGAAGACAGCAATTTTCTATTTTTTTTTTTTTTTTGCTGCTGAAAATTCACTGTAGTGTTCGGTTGCTTCCCTTCCGTCTGGTAGAAACAGAGAGTTCCACAACAAGACATGAAACAGGTTCCGTAAGAGCCACATAAACTTGGGAAGAATTAATTTCTACAGAGAGAGTATAGCAGAGCTGTCGTCGAAGTTGAGTGCGTAGCTCAAAGGGTCGTACTGAAAGCTGCTGCGCTGCCGCTTGTTGTCTCTTCTTCTTCTTCTTCTTCTTCTAAATCCTGTGGTGAGTTTCCTCTCAATTCTCACCCTCAGTCGGCAGTAGAAGCTCCTGAGCTTCCTCTTTCCTCTCACGCCGACGGCAAACGCCATTTCTACCACGTCGCAGACAAAGAGCAACAGAATCATAAGAGAAGCTAACTGTGTTGGTCTGCTAATGTATTATTAATAATGAGAGTTGAGACTCGAGAAAGAGGAGATGGAAGACAGTGGAAAATGGAGATAAATTGTACAACAGGACTTCTTTCTTAAAGCATTTCCAATACAAATTTGTAGAATTAAAAACGTTTAGTAAAAAAGTATGAATGATTGTGAAAGGGAGGTTTAAATTTTTTTTAGTTCAAAATAGATTTGATTTTTAAAAAAAAAATTCTTAAAAGTGGAGCTAACAATCATTAATAATCATTGATGAATAATATTGTATGTGTAGAATTTAATTATAATGTTTTATTGTATTTCTTTCTTTTAAAAATAAATATAATCCCTAAATTTTAAAAAATATACAAATGACTAAATTAAATTAAAATTTATAAGTTAATTAAATATTAAATAAAAATTATAAATTTAATTAAAAATCATAAGTTAACTACTTTAATAATTAAAAATTATAAATAAATTAAATTAAATATCATAATTAATTAAAACATTAAGTGAAAATTATATAGAAATATTAAATAAAAATATGTGATTTATAATGTAAGATAAAAAAAATTATATGGAGGTTTTTTTTATTAGGGAGAGATTAATAGATTTTTTAATTTGGAGTTGATATGTTGGAAATTAAAAAAAAAAATTATTGAGAGATGGTTGGAGTTGTCATAATAGGTTTTTTTTTTTATTTTTATATGTGGTATTGATATAATATTTTAGGAATTATAAAAAAAATTATTGACAAATGCCTAAGTAGAGAGATTTGACTCCAAGAAAGTGTCAAATCATGAAGGCATCATGCATTTAATGCCGTAGATATCGGATGCCATTTCGTGAGTACTCGGGGCTTCACATACTTGATTGAAGTGATCTCCCACATTAAATTCTAAGATTTTCTATGGTATCTTCGGAATCTCAATTGCGTCAAGTTGGAGATATTAGAATTTAATAAACCAAGTGACCACATGTCATCTAATCCTGAATATTGATCAATTCATGGGAGGTTGCCACCTGAATATTGATCAGTTCAGTGTGTTCTAGGATATATCTCTCACATATCTTAATCATTTACATTAATGATTATTAGTCATCTGTGATTTACCTCCTCCGTGTTGGCATGGGAACGAGTTGACGGGGGCACGGGGGCGAGCAAATCACCTTTTGTCACCTGAATATAGATCCTGGCGAAGTTAGGTGTCTATCCTCCCTTATGCACTAGTCACTATTCGGGCTAGGAGTTCCCGTGATTTACCTCTTTCATGTTGGCCCTGAGACGGGTTGGCAGAGGCGCTGTGGGCGAGCGAATTGCCTTTGCCACCACTGAATATAGATCTTTAATGCCTGGGGTAATATTACAGCAGTAAGAACATTCAAATATTGTCTCTTAAATACTTACGCTTCAATTCCTAACTATAATATATTTGTAGAGATTTTTTCTCTAAATGAGATTCGCAACTAAGAGATGTTGGGCTTCTGGTCGAACGCCGGGAGTGATTCTCGATTTACCCTGGTGACTAGTGGAAATTTTCCATGGGGTCGGACCGGCCACCCCCAGATATAGTCAATGAGACTAACGGAGTTAATCATTTTTTTTTAGCATCGACGGTGGACGTATGACATCTTTGACGTAACGGCGGTTCCATATTTTTTTTCGGAATATAGATCTTTAATACCTCCTCCATGTCTTGATCATTTGCAATAGTAGCTAGTAGTCACCCGTGATTTACCTCTTCCGTATTGACCTAGGGGCGGATTGATGAGAACTCTTGAGGCAAGCGAATAACCTTTTATCACGTTTAATGTGGCAAGTTTGGTTGTAATTTATTTCCCTTTATCCAATTCAAACTAAAGGGCATTTCTAATCGTTAGAGTTTTAAATGAGTATTTTTTACAATCCAATATGTCTTATCAATATTATAAATTTTTTATTGAAACATCTCTAATAATTAAAGTTTTAAATGAGTTTTTTTAAGTTCAATTCATAGCACTTAGTTTGCCTGGCTCATACATATTATATCACTATTTTTAAACTATAAGTCTCAAATTTTACCTTTATATTAATATTTTTTATTCAATATTTTTTTAAACTTTTATAAACTTATAGTGTAGACTGTAGATGTTCTTAGTTTCTCATTATTAATTTCCTTTTAAAAGTATAGAATCGCCTTCTAGCCGTTATCAAAATAACGGTTTCATCTTTTATCTTTAGATTTTTACTTATTTTTATAACTAAAAAAATAAAGAAAATAAAGAGTTCCAGAAGCAAATAGTGAATTTTTAGTTTTCAATTTTCATTTTTAAAGACTTTTTAAAAAAATATATAAATACAAAAATGCAATATTTCCATGAGAAGGGATCCCTGGTTTTTTTTATGGACTATGGGATGATCTACATTGTAATTATAGTTGTCGTTGCTGTAATCAATTGTTTGTAATCCACTTATGAATTCATTTTTTTCACCCAGGTACCTAAGTTGTAGTTTGGATTAGGGTAGACGACTGAAAGCCGCTCGGAAGCTGCCCCTCTCTCAGCGCAAGACAGTCCGACCACACGTCCACCGCCGATGGCCTTTGGGAGGGCTTTAGTAGTATGTCCAAATCCAAATTACAATTTGGATGGAAAAATGAATATGTCGATAGATCCTAAATAATTATGATCGGATTATTATTACGATCAAACTGTAATTATGATGTAGATTATTTTCTAATTAAAAAAATAGACTAGAGGATTTGATTTCGCATATTTTTACGTCTTTATATCACGATTACCATTTTAATAAATTAAAGGGCTTGAGCAGTTGGTGCGCATCCTGATCGGATGCAGCTTTATACTGGGCCTCGGCACGCATGCGCAAGGGCCCATCCCGTCGATTGGCGCGGCCTGCCAATCTCTGCAACCCAGTTCATGGATATCGAACCGCTCGGAGGCGCCACTTTTCGATCTCAACCTCGCCGCGACCGGAGATGCTGAGATGAGATTTGGGAGGTCGAGAGCAGCAACCATCCTCCGCTGCGCATCTTAGGTTATGCTCCAGATCGAACCGCGTTTAGATCTTTGTTCTTCCGGATTGTTGATTCGTTTTGGTTCGCACGTTGCCGTCGATTATTCTTCCTTTTCATTTTTTCTGGATTTGACACCTTTTTTATCACTGTTTTCTATCCCGAGATTCCCGACCATTTTGCTTTTTGCAGTCGCATCGATTCCTGTGAGCAGAAAACCATCGATGCATCATGCGAGTTCTCTGCCTCAAGTCGGAAAGGCTATTTCCTTTTCGCTATTCCCCGTCCTTTCTGTCTCCTTCAAAGTTGGCTTTTTGGTTGATACGAGGAGCATCTCCTAGTGGATTCTTATCCAACTTCTGTGTGCCTAGTTCCTACCGATGGATTTAATTAATGGATATATGTGTTTGGTGCTACTTATCGCAGGTAGGGCGTGCTGGGTGTGCAGACGTTGTTAATAGAATCCGGGGAGTGCTTGGCGGGAGAGGGGCTTTTCGGGCTGTCAGGGAGATGAACTACGGGAGCAGTTCGATTTCTTCAGGTTTGCTTCCCTGTGTTTCTTCCACTTTCGATCTCTTGTTTTCCGTGGGGATTGATTGATCTTATGTTTTTGGATTGAAATCAAGCTGCTAAGGCTTCTGCCAGGGCATTTGATTTCGGAAGGACCCATGTGGTTCGACCCAAGGGAAGGCATTTGGCCACTGTGGTGTGGGTTCATGGCCTAGGTGATAATGGAGCAAGGTACTTAACACTCCCTTTGTTTTCCTTTCTTTGGTGTGGGTTCTCTGTCTGCGTGATTACATATTCTGAATTATGGTATTAACAAGACCGATTTTTGGTGTTTGCGAATCTTACCCATGATTTTTAATGCCTATTTGTTCGGTAAGTGAAGTCAACACTAATTCCCCTGCCTTTTGGTGTTCCGGATATAACAATGACAACTATGCAATGTTTCCTTGGATATAGTAAGCAGTGCTATGCGAACTAAAATCCATGAATGTTCACCTGATGCTGATATGTTTGTTGTCTTGCTTCTGAGGAAGTTAGTTATATACACCATCTGTGCTCTTAGGAAATCTTTGTCCATCATAGGACATTCTTTTTATTGTGCTTTGGTTGACTACTAGCCGATTGATTCGATACTCATTGAGAAGTGTAAAGTTTTTCTTATCATGGTAATTCGAAAATTAGTTTGTATTCTTATTGGCTTAAATGAAGGAGATTTGCTCCTGTTCTTCTTGATCCTGCAATAGAATTCACATTTCTAAATTACAATAGCACGATGTTTTTATCTTAGATAGTTGGATTTATATACTTTTAGTGAGAACTCAAAATGATAAAATCATTAGATACTGAGGAGTACCTTTGTTATTTCGTTTACTAATGTTTCGACTTACATCAAATCAGAGTTCAAACATATTTTTAAGATCCTATCTTTCTATTTAGCAACAGCTTGAAATTAGTAAGCCTGTACAAATGGATCTATGCATCTACATTTCGCTCTATATTTTATGGGGCATCTATGCTAATTATAGATGATATTTCTTATAGTTGCACAATTACATCCATGAGTACTGCTGTCTTCATTCCCTAAGATGCCCAATAATGATGTAACTAATTCTTTTATAGTTTGCTGGTCTTTTTTGAGTTTGTATATTTAATTATCTTTGGCCTTACATAGAACTCAATGGAATGACAATATCATTTAGTCAACCCTATGTGCCTAGAATAAACATATTTTGATGATGATGATTATAATAATATTTAATTGTTTTGTCCGCCTTGTTACTTTTATGTCTGTCTATTGAAACTTCTGATAGTACATCTCTGATTGACTTCTCTCTTTTTTATACTGCAGCTGGTCTCAACTCTTGGAAACCCTCCCCCTTCCAAATGTAAGAATTAGATAATTCAGCCATTGTATCTTGATAGAATATGGGCTCATTATTATGTACTATATTCCATATAATCATAGTCGAGTAGCCCATCGCCCCCATTAGTTGGCGTAGTTGGTACCTGCATGGGTGGTTGCTCCAATAGGTTTTGGGGTCAATTCGTAGTGAATACAAAATGTCTCCTTGGATGTCATAACTCTCATGCAGAGGGCCGTTGCGCTAAGTCAAATGCCTTCCGTGATTTATTTCCTTTCAGAGAGTGTGGGGCCGCCCTAGAGGGGCCACTAAGGTGACAATTTCACCTTTTGCTTCAATAGTTGAGTAGCCCACCGTTGTTGGTGCTTGGTATAATGATAATTTAGGGTGGCCATTCTCTATTACCATCTTATAAAGTAGTATAAATTTGTGTGGTTCATTGTTCATGTTTTGTTCACTCGGTTTTCTTTCATAATCTTTACAAATTTTATTGAAAGCGCAGATTAAGTGGATATGCCCAACTGCCCCTACCAGGCCTGTAGCAATTTTTGGTGGATTTCCGTCAACTGCTTGTAAGTTGACTAGATTTTTTGTAGTATTGAATCTTGAGTTTATTTTATTTTATTAATTTATTTATTGAATATCAATTAACTTTTGTGAGTGCAAAGTGGCTAAGTTTTTTTTTTTTTTTTGGCTCCCAGGGTTTGATGTTCAAGATCTATCAGAGAATGGTCCTGATGATGTTGACGGATTAGATTCTTCAGCTGCTCATGTTGCAAATTTGCTATCAACAGAGCCTGCTGATAGTAAGTTTCTGTGAAAGTAGGCATGTCAAAATGTGTCAATACACAATACAAGTTTGTAGTAATGTTTTACTTTTCCTGTGGTTTTTTTCTTCAATTTGTCTTTGATTATACTTGAAGAATCAAACAAAATAGACATTACAAATCAAGTTTTCCTACACGCTTCAAGTGGAAATAAAAAAAAGGCTAAAACAGTCATCTTATTCATGCAAACAAGAAATTTAGGACCCCTATGCATTTTTCCTTAGTAGTTTCCTACTGTGATCCTTTATATGGATAAGCTTTGAAAATATTGGCTAAGCCCCCCTTTCTACATTTGATTATTTAAAATCAATAATGTGTGCTTTTTTGGCCGCAATTGCAGTCAAACTCGGTGTTGGTGGCTTTAGTATGGGCGCTGCTACTGCCCTCTACTCCGCAACTTGCTGTGCCCATGGAAAATACAGAAATGGCAAATCATACCCTGTAAATCTAAGTGCAGTTGTTGGTCTAAGTGGTTGGCTTCCATGTGCCAGGTATCTTTAAAACAAAGATAAAATTTTATTAATGTCATTCTCTCTACTTTCATGGTCGAATCCACAGAGATCCGTCTTCCAATGTCATTATGATTCTTTTAGGAACTTGAACAGCAAGTTGGAAGGTTCTCAAGACGCAGCAAGACGAGCATCGTCTCTGCCTATTTTTCTCTGCCATGGAAAAGGTATCACGTTTTTGTGCAAATTAGCTTTGTCCTTCTACATGTGAATGTTCTCGTTCAGTTTCCTACATCCATATAAGAATGTTGGCCTAAGAAACAAACCCACGGGTTATTATGCACCCAACCTAGGAAATGGACTAAAGTTTCAAAGCCAAATCTGATTCTCTGATCAACAATACAATTCTGAAGTGTGATTGTCCTGCATTCCAATTATTTCAAATTTGGCTATAATACCCATAACTAATATTGTTTCTCTATGATACAAAACTCTAGGTGATGATGTAGTGCAATTCAAACACGGAGAGAAATCAGCTCAAGTTTTGAAATCAACTGGATTTGAGAATGCCACTTTCAAAGCGTACAATGGGTATCAGTGACTATGTTCTCACAGAACCATTTCTGTTCATTTGGCGAAATAGCTTATATACATAATAATCATGGTAAATTTGCTTCATACAGGCTTGGCCACTATACCGTCCCCACGGAGATGGATGATGTCTGCAAATTCCTCACTGCGGCGTTCGGTCTCCATGGATAGCGGTCTTAACCAAGAACAATCTTATCTTTTGATGCTGCATACTGGAGTTGGAGTGATAGCAATAAGTTGGTATAGTCCGATTGAATAGTGCATTACTAATTTATATGTTTGGTTTTGGGGCTTCTTGTGGTAATTGTAACTTTAGCGGGTTGATGACAGTTTTAATCTCTGCTGAACGCATCAATAACCTACTCTCTTAGATCAGTTAGTTTTTGTGGATTAATGGAGTGGTTCAAATCGTGCCATTCTAATTCAACTATTATGTTATGCAGTTGGTGTGCTTTAGGTATGCTTTTCTGGGAACATTTGCATTTTTATAATATTGAAATTCGATTTGTAAGTTTATAAATTATATGTTAAATTTATTTAGTAGATGAATTAAAGGAGATATATATATATATACACACACACATAGAGGAATATTAGTTTGCACGGTCGTTCACGCGCAGTACTCGGATCTGGTCCGAGCGCCCCAAGCTGTGAGGGTCACCCAGGCGGATGTGCAAGGCGAGTATATATATGTTACTCTAAAGACCTTATGTTGCATGCTCCGTGTAAACTTGAAAAAAAAATCAATTTGAATTTTTTTTCTTAATACTATAATCCAACTTTAAAGATAAAATCTTATTGATATTACTAGTCTTGAACCGTTTATGGCCGGTGGATATAGGTTGATAACCTGTAATTAATAAACAAAATCTCGAGCTATCTTAAGCAAAGATTTAATGTTAGTCTAACACAACAACTATAAAAAGCATAAACAAAAGGATGAGACTGGATATTTACTTGGTTACAACCTAAGTAATTGTTAATCTAAGACAATTGAAACAACTCACTAAAAGATCTCCTTTTATGGGCAGAGAAGCCTTTTACAGACTCTTAAAGCTCAGAACTGTGCTAGGAAAACAGTATAGAAGCTGTATACTTATTATTGTTAATTTCCTGGCTCAAGAGGTCCTTTTATAGGACTTGGAAAGTTGATCTCGAATGCTTGAGGGCCCCCTCAGGGAGGCTGAGGGCGCCTCCAGGGAGATAAAGTTTTATCTTCACAGATAAAACTTTGTTTACTTTCAACGACTGTTGACTAGCGCCTGAAGGGGCCTTCGGCAGGTACCTTTCGAGCACTTGAAGGCACCTTCGGTAAGCGCCTTCCAACTC
>JBBPFQ010779424.1:0-13285 GCA_037974815.1 Kaempferia elegans
TTCTGACACCATCATATCCCCTTGCCTCAGCTCCAGAAACTCCCTTGCTAGACGGGTTCGGTTATCCATAGTGAAATATTTTCCATAGAACACCTCCTTGAACCCAGCCCAGGTCAAAGTACTCAGATCAACTGCCATCCGTGCCCCGTCCCACCATATCCGTGCATCACCTCGTAACATGAAGATAGCACATCTAACTTTGTCTGCCTCAGTGAGTTGCATGAAGTCATATATCGTTTCCAATGACCGAATCCATTCCTCAGCCACCAGTGGATCAGTAGTACCCTTAAATTCTGTAGGACCCAACTCCCTAAACTGCCGATATACCGGATTAACCCCGGTAGTGGCCCGGCTGAGGGTCCCCTCATTGGTCTTAGCTCCCATCAACTGCTGTATCTGCTCCCCATGTATTCGGTTTTGCTCCTGCAGCAGTGTGATCAATTCCGATAAAAACTGAGTGTTCTGAGCTCCAAAATTTCCTGTGTTCCTTTTAGGTGCCATGCCCTGTTACATCAAATTATCCAGGTTATTCCCATTTATTTGCACACACAAAACATAATTACTATTTAACCTATCAAATAACTAAATCTTACGGACTGAGAGGCTAAAGAATCCGGGTTCTTGTTGAGTGACTACACATACACTGTTCTGAGAGCCGGTTCTAATACCAACTGAAACAACCCCATACTTAAATTGAATTAACATAAGTATTTCTACCGGGAACTCCTGACCTGAGTACTGTACCAAAACAAATATAGAAGAAAAGAAAACAAAACCATCAAATCTGCATCTTCCCATTCTATAATAGAGACCCAACCTTCCATTCCAGAACCATTGTTAAGTCCTTACACTTCCATACTGAAACGAACAAAAGAAAAACCTTTGAAAATAAAGAAAATAACATCTCATCCATTTATTATCTATACTCAAGAAACTCTCGGAACAGTGTATGCAAGCTTCCTCAATTCCACCCTCCGGATCACTTTGCCCCCATGTCCGCCAATGTTTCCTCATTACCCATACCTGTCCCTGTGGAGAAAAATGGAGTGAGTTCGCACTCAGCAAATGAAATCCATATGTATAGTTGTTAGCAAGTGCAAAGGAGTGAACACTTATTAGTTGGTAAGGCAACAATATACATGATAATCCATTACTTGCTAACAGAACCCACCCGTGTGTTAATCCATACAAATCCTATATTGCTTTTAAGAGAACCAAAATGGTAAAGGTCAATTCAATATCAATTTCCTGCCTAAGCTCGGCTTACTCATGCAACCCAATAGTTACCTTAAGGAGATATTTGATAAAGAAAACCATTTCATTTTTACTAACTACGTTGAATTACACAAGTGTCCTCTTACCATTTTCTATACAAATAATAGATATCAATTCCTGATAAACAGGAACAAGTTCTCATACTCATACATATTCTGCGCCGAATTTGAATGGCAATTCAGTACCTCTATTGAATCATTGCATAAAGTCACAGAAATACTAAGCAATTCAAAGCAAGTAAAGGAACAAGGATGCTAAGTTAACAACTTGTTCAGTTCATGAGAATTCCCATCCCCTGCTAGAATGAATACAATTATTGCTGGTAAACACATAGTTAGAGCCCTTTTTCATTTCCTTTATTTCCTATGTTTCATTCGGGAGGTACCTCCTAGTCCAGTCCCATACCAATCGGCATGCATTATTTTTAAATCCAGTCCCATGCCAATTGGCATGCATTTTTCTTAAAACCAGTCCCATGCCGATTGGTATGCATTTTAACCTTTTTGGTTGGAAAAGCCCTCCCTGGAGCTCATCCCAGGGACCCTTCCTGTACCGTTAACCTCTATACCCTTACTCGTCCAAGTAAATCAAGAAACAGAAAACAAAGAAACAGAACATGAGTAGAATGAACCTTTCACTTAGTTACCAATTAACCATATACAAGCAATCATATCAAAACACATACTAGAAGTAAATCCATCAAGCCATGCATATTCAGACTTAAACAAATTCTTCACAACCATTAATCAACCTAACACTCTAATTCCAGCACGACAAGTAATGCATTTGGTAAAACGAGAATTAATTTGCCAAGAAACAATCATAATTAGTGCTAAATAAAATAGCAAGATTTAGCTGAAGAAAATTCTGTCTCTACCCTTGGCAATATAAATCAATCCTACCACAACCTAGCAACCACCATAAAACTGTGAAGTCAATATCATTAGTTTGCCTCTCTACTTCCGTATCCGAACACATCCTCTATTTATCAATTTGCATAGATCTGTATCATGGAATCATTATCCTAAATTCACACTTCTGCTACAAGAAAACCTAATAGAGATTTATTCTACCAATCCAGTTTCAGTATTAGTTGCAGCACAATGGTAATCTTAATTCTTAATTCTATTTCTATAGTTAAAACCAATCAGCCACAACATAAATCATGAAAAGTAAAACCAATTTCGAAACAGAAAAGAAGCTGAAACTTATACGGACTTGCAAATCCGCAGCAATAACCATCCTACGGAAAACAACTCCTACTCTAAACATCAACCGTATAAGGAAGAAAACCCCACATCTCTTGCCCATAAACACCCAGCATCCATCAATCGGTAATACTAGACAAGGAGATCCAATTAAACATTCAAAGCAGGTGCCAAAGGAAAGATAAGAGCCGCGGAACCATCTCTTGCTCTAATTGCCCAACCTGCCGAGGAACACAAGAAACCTCAAAAACCGAAGCTGCTGGATTACAACCTACATCCATCCTCATTCCTTGTTAATATCTATACTATGGAAAACACTTGCCTTTTCTTCCAAAGCGATCGAGATCTCCTCAGTTGTTCGCCGCCGACCTCACCGTCGCACCGCCTGGATTCTGCCCCTCTTCCGCGCGATACTGAGCAGGCGATTAGGGCTATGATAAGGAAATCGGGATGTGAAACAATCCCTAGTCCGGCCCAAACCTAGAAGTAGCAGCCGGCCCATTTATCTAATTACCCCTTAATTCCCTTGCTTAACCCAATCCATCACCTCCCAATCGAGTTAATGTCCCGCATTAGATCCTTTTTAGTCTTACCAGTTTATTCCATAACACATTAAAATCCTTACTAACGCTATCGCATCGTTTCTAATCATTTTGGTTAACCCTTTGCATTTAGATAAATTCCCAGTTATTATTATTATTATTATTATTATTATTATTATTATTATTATTATTATTATTATTATTATTATTATTTTCGTGAACCTTACAACTCTCCCCCCCTTAAAAGAAATTTCGTCCTCGAAATTTACTCACCAAATAACTCAGGATAGCGGTTGCATATTTCCCAGAATAAATTACTGGGCAATTTGATATACCTCTACGGAAACATATAGATAAAATCCCATCTAGCAGAAATACTTTTCTACACAACATATCATTCGGTTGTCAATTCAAAATACCACCCACGTACCCAAATAAATAAATTCCAACTTAACCAGGTAGTTTACTACACATTCTGTGGATTGTGCTGATTGCAAAAGGATGCATCACCTACTGTTGGTCCAGTCATTAAAGGGGAATGAGCACCCATGCGTAGTCAACTCTATCCTACCTCATACTAATCCATTTCACTGTGTAGAAGCCATTTTTACCATGTAGCATGAATTTGGACAGAAACTCAAATCAAGCATTCCACCAAATATGCATTCAGCTTTGGGTCGTTGCCCGTGTCCACTATAAAACATAGGTATACTCATCCATTCCGTGAGCTTCCTTACAAAACTACCCATTTCATTTAACTAGCCACATGTTATATCCTTTTAACTAAACAACATGCAAGCATTAAAACTATTCCTTTTCATTTAGCTAATAGAACATTCGGTCCATTTCAATCAAACAGCACGCAAGTAATAACACCATTCCCTTCAGTTTGCTAACAACATGTTCTATCCATTTAACTAAACACATGCAAGCATTAAAACTATCCTTTTCATTTAGTAACAGAACATTCTATCCATTCATTTAAGCAGCATGCAAATGTTCACCCGTAGCACAAAAGAATAGCATTAAGATGTAGCACAGAATTCTCCTTCCTTCCCCACATAAGACTGATTCCCAAACCGATCACCAAGACAACTTCACAATCAACATTGGAATCAGGAGTTACCATTGATTGCTCGAGACATGCACACTCAATCACATCTAGATATGGAAAACTACTTGCACCACTCCGACCTGCCCATTGGGTCCTAACACTTCCAGATCCATCCGTTGAAATTTTGCTATCTAAATTATTATTTCCAAATAACTAAATTTTTTTTTTTCTTTTAGGGAACAACTTGTTTCATTTTCGGTTATAGAGAATACATCCGTATCCTACATCTAATTACCTTACGATTTATGATTTCATGCCATTTTACCTGAAACAGAACTAATATCCATACAACTCAACATTTAAGAATGGTACACCTTATTAGCTTGAGCATGCTGGCATTAGGAAATTCAGACAATTCAACCAAATAAACTACGCAGCTTTAACATCTCAAGCATACATATTAAGTACGTCAAACATTTTAATTGAGGAAAGAACACAATGAAAGTTGTACAATTTATTTTTAAAATAACTTTGGGTAACATCATCAACATACATATGAAGGTAGTAAAGCATGGCAGGAGATAGTAAAGCATGGCAAGATAATTCGCAGTCCAAGGTTTTTAAGTCATTTAAAGGAATCCAAACCACATAAACCATCAATTCAAGCCCGCTGTACTGAACAGAAAAAAAATATATATATAGTCACACACTTCCAAGAGCTAAGCTACTTAACAAAAGAGATACTCATGTTAGCAGAATTGCATTCCAGTAACCCTACCAATTTTCTCCACCATTATTTTCCATTTTACAACCCTATGCATATAAATCCGTGACCTCCCTTTTCTTTAACTCCTAATTCATTTATTTTCCTGTTGTTCCCCATTTATCAATAAAACAACAGAGGCATTCAACTTAGGCACATAGATACATTTAGCATACCCAATTCAGAAGCAAAAGGAATCATTAACATTTAGTAATCTCTAGCATAAGCAGTTTTAATAGGAAAAATATGCAACTATCAATTCACACAAACCATATTTAATTCCCAGTTTACAAATTAATAAATCTTACGGACTGGAAGGCAGAAGTATCCGAATCCTTGTTGAGTTGTGGTACACACACTGTTCTGGAAGGATTGCTCTGATACCAACTGTAACGACCTCATTTTTTTTTTTATATACACCCATAAAGAATCTGACTGATAATGGACTTCTATCTTTATGAACACAGTAGAATGGGTACGAAAACCAAAACTTGTATTTGCATTTTTAAGGAAAGAACAATAAGTCAGTTTAACCTGCAACCAATACACCTTTGAATTTAGAACTTAAACGTAATTCCACGAGACTTTTAATGAAATAACCTCATGACCCAGCTTCACAGTATAAAATGAACTTGTTATCACAGAAACCCAAAATATGAGAAATACCAACTTATAACTTTCGGTTCCTAGAATAGGGAGACATATAACATAAGACCAGTCCTTCATTAAATCTTTGCATATATATTAACCATTTTAGACCAAAACCTTTTAACAACCAAGAAAACAATTTATGCGTTTATTATTATCCCTCAATAGTCTTCCGGAATAGTGTGTGTAGGCCTTCCTCAACTCAACTCTCCGGATCACTTCGCCCCCATGTCCGCCATTGAATCATCATTATCCATACCTGCGCCTGTTTAAGAAGAATATAGTGAGTTCACACTCAGCAAGCACAATCCATATATATAAATGTTAATAAAAGTAAAGGAATGAACAGCCTTCTCCTGGGTTCATGAATTAAGATGTATTCTATTATGTCCTTTGTAGTAAAACAAGCACGGTAGAAATTACATGCAACCTCATTACTTGCATTAAAGAAAAACACGGTAAAGTACAACAATTATCCAGTAACATCCCTATAGCATGAAATCCGGGAGCAAGCTCCAGGTAATGGCAGTTTCAAAATTTCAATTAAACCTACACTAGTCAACGTCTCCATCCCTTTTGCATTTCCTAAGCAGACAATTCAATATCAACCTAATTGGAAACACCCCATTGCATTCAAACATTCCAGGTACTGAATTAAGTAAAGATACAAATGAAACAGTAAGCTCTAAAACATACACAAAATTTAAGCAATAATGGTCCATGCAGAAATCACAACATTGGGCCAATTCGTACAGTTGTTCATTTCAGAAAGCTAACCATCCTTAGCTGAGATGAATACAGGTATCGGTGGTAACCACATTTTAGAGCCCTTTTCCATATCTTTTCTTTCCATTCTATCTGGGAGGTACCTCCTAGAAGCTTAAATTCAGTCCCATGCCGATTGACATGCAGTTTTCTTAAATCCAGTCCCGTGTCGATTGACATGCATTTTTCTAAATTCAGTCCCATGCCAAGTGGCATGCAATTTTTTTTAAAACAGTCCCATGTCAATTGGCACGCATTTTCTTTTAAAAACAGTCTCATGTCAATTGGCATGCAGTTTAACCTTTTTGGTTGGAAAGGCTCTTCCTGGAGCTCATCCCAGGGCCCTTTCCCATTCCGTTACCATCTATACTCCTATGCATCCCAGTAATTAGATGAAACAAGAAATCAACACATAGATCTACCATATTTTCTACTTTGTTATCACTAACCATGTACAAAGAATCTTCTTCAGGCACAGCCTATATAAAAATTCCAGTAAGTTATACACGTCAAATACAAGCAGGTTCTTCCCATTATTTAACCAATTACAATTCTCCTAGTTCCAACATGCTAAGCATTGAGATTGATAGAATCAACAGCTTGGTGTTACAGAAAAAAAAAAAACAGTATAATGTAGCCGAATAAACATTAACCACACACATAAATCTTTTTCCTACCCTTAATTCAATGAACCGGCCACCCACTAGCATCCCATTCCATAGCAGACAGGTTCAGGCAATTATTAATGTTAATACAGGACTATTCTATACAGAGCAGTTCATACAAAGCAATTCATGCAATTATCCGACATAGAAATCTTCTAGACTTTACAGAGCAGTTCATAAAACACTTGCCTGCATTCACATCCATAAAACAATAGATATTGCTAGCATTAAGGAAGAAACATTGATTGAATTCAGGTTTGTAATCAGACTAACGCTACCCTTTCTAATAAAGAATGAACAAGACTTTGCTAGCCCTCAATTCTCCAACTAAATCCCTAACCGAAACCTTTCCACCTTCACCCAAATCAGGAACTTCATTTCCGAAATCAGAAAAGAACGAGGTAAAGAAGATGTGCGATCCCCTACTCAACCATCCATCCTTAATCTTCGTTAAAATCTATACTATGGAGAGACACTTGCCTTTGCTTCCAAAGCGATCGAGATCTCCTCAGTTGTTCGCAACCGACCTCATCGTCGCGCCTCCTGCATTCCGCCCCTCTCCCTCGCGATCTTCCACGCTCGCCTGGAGTTAGGTTTTCATGAGCAAACCGGGCGAGATCTTTAATCGGGTCGGGTTGTGGAGAGACGGTCAACCCGAAATTCCTAATTACCCATTCATTCCCTTATTTAATTAAACCCATTACCTCCCACTCACCTAAAGATCCTCATTAAATCCCCCTTAGGCCAAATAATTTAGTCTCGACCCATAAGAAAAATTAATATCACTATATCATCAGCTCGAACCACCTTAATCATCCTTTCGTGTTCAATTAAATTTCCTAATTTAAACATTCCGATTAGTTGGACCTTACACATAGGCAATGACTTTACCACTCTGTATTAGTATAGCTCCGAGTCCCAATTTGGAAGCATCGCTATACATTTCGAATTCCTTGTCGCCATCCGGAAGAGTCAGGATTGGGGCGCTTGTAAGTCTCCTTTTTAGTTCCAAGAAACTCTTCTCGCATTCATCGGTCCACACGTACTTCTTGTTCTTCTTAGTGAGAACCGTCATTGGTGCTGCGATTCTGGAGAAGTCCTCTACGAATTTTCGGTAATACCCCGCTAATCCGAGAAAACTCCTGACCTCGCTAGCATTCTTGGGTCTGGTCCAGTTATTTACGGCCTCAATCTTCTTTGGATCAACCATAATTCCATCCTTGGAAATAATATGACCGAGAAAAGACACTTGGTCCAGCCAGAATTCGCATTTGGAGAACTTGGCATATAACTCCTTTTCCCGAAGAATCTGTAATACTATCTTCAGGTGCTCGGCATGCTCTTCTTGATCTCTCGAGTAGATAAGGATATCGTCGATGAAGACGATCACAAACTTGTCGAGGAAAGCCGAGAATACTCGATTCATCAGATCCATGAACATTGCGGGAGCATTGGTTACTCCAAAGGGCATAACAACAAATTCGTAATGCCCGTATCTAGTTCGGAAAGCCGTCTTTGGAATATCGTCTGGCTTTACTTTCACTTGATGGTAACCAGATCTGAGATCAATTTTTGAAAAGACAGTGGCTCCTTTCAATTGATCGAATAGGTCGTCGATCCTTGGGAGGGGATACCTATTCTTGATTGTCACGCTGTTCAGCGCTCTGTAGTCTATACACAGTCGCATGGTACCGTCTTTCTTCTTGACAAACAATACCGGAGCTCCCCATGGTGAGTGACTTGGGCGGATAAGTCCCTTGTCGAGTAGCTCCTGTAGTTGTCCTTGGAGTTCCTTTAATTCAGCTGGCGCCATTCGGTAAGGTGCCTTTGAGGTTGGGTTGGTACCAGGAATCAATTCGATCTCAAACTCAACTTCTCTGTCGGGTGCTAATCCTGGTAGCTCCTCTGGAAACACTTCTGGATAGTCGCATACCACTCTGACCCCTTTTTGGTCTTGGTCTTTTGCCAGAGTAGTATTAACTACAAGTGCCAGATAACCAGCGCATCTCTTATCTAACATCTTCTGTGCCTTGAGAGCCGATAAGAATTTTCCAGTCCTCTTCTTTGGCTCCCGATAAATTCGAACCTGGATTCTGCCTCGGGCTGGAAGACTACCTTGCGTTTACGGCTCTCGATGGAAGCGCCGTATTTGCTGAGAAAGTCCACACCCAGTATGACTTCAAAGTCATGCATGTCGAGTACTATCAGGTCGCAATAGAGTTCCCTCTCTGCTATTCTGATTGGTACGACACGCCACTGGTGGTTGGATGCCATTGTCTCTCCCGAAGGCAGGGTTGTTAGAAACTTGTACTCTAGTAATGGAAAAGCGTACAATAAATGTTATTGAAGAGTTAACACGCATTGGTCACTTATCTTTAACTTCCAAACATAATGATTTATTCATGAAATTCTGAACGCATCGTGCATTACATAAGTTGCTTATTCATAGCTACGGTTAGCTAATCATCCTATATAGACTCATAATCCAAATTTCCGTCATCACACATACGAGTTATCATATTAGTAATCCCTTGGGAGAGCCTATCTGCCGGGGCGAACCTCAAGACCCGAGTGGACGTATGTATCCCTAAAGCTAGTGTCTTCCTGGTCTCGTTTGCAATCTCCTTCCTCCATCTCTTGACCATTTCCCTCTGTATTTGTCTTATCGTACGACCACCTGACGTCCCTGGTTGGTGGATTATTTCATCGAGAATGCTCTTCCAGCGCCCTGGCAATGACCCCCTCAGAAGCTGTATTTCCTCCTCGTGTGTGAAATAGTGTCCCAGATGGACCAGATATAGTCGCTTCCTTGTCCACGCGGCAAGATGCAGGGGTATGGTATGCCTAGGGTCCATCTCATACTGTCTGAACATGTGTAGCCGTACTAGCCGTTCCGGTGTCCTTCGAGCCCTAGCTGCTCCTCGTAGAATGCTGAGGGTGTGCATAGTCCTAGCCATATTATCCTCCTAAAATAAAAGAAGACTAGCATAAGATATCCCATCATTCCCAACCGTCACTAGGTATAGTAAGGTATCTTCCTAGTTCATCCAAAGGTATAGATTATGTTTCAGTCATTCATATCCTCGGGTATCTTTTAAGGTATAATTGTGCTTCCATTCTTTATGTTATGAATCATACTTGTATAACTATCAATCATTGACTTTAACATGAAATAAGCAAGCATAAGATTTCTTATGCACGTGTAATAAAACAAGCACAGAATTTCTTATAAACATAAACAAGGTAAGCATAGGGTCTCTTACTTGGAAGCAGCAGGAGTCAGGCTTGATGTGTGTGTGGTGAGATGGAAACTGCTCTGATACCAACTGTAACACCCGACCCATTTTGGACATAGAATTTTTTTTTTCATTTGGGCGGCGTGTCACCATCATCTTACTTTACTTAATACCCCTACTTAGGTTGCATGCACATTGATAACATTGCAGCGGAATACTTAAACATTTAAACAGAAAAGTAGGAGTACAGATCTAAATCCATTCAAATTTTATTATTCAAGTCTTAGCAACTTTCATGAAATAAACATTAATAATGCTGAGGGAATGATCAACCAAGTCGCCACCACACACATCTGCCCTTCCCGCAGCTTCCTTTCCTTAAAAGTTCAGAGTTGATTCTGCAATGTAAGAAACAACAATCCTATGAGTATAAAAACTCAGTAAGCTCTTTCCTACTCACAAAACCGTACGTTACATGCAATTAAGGAAACATTTTTCATACTAGCATGGCATGTAAGCATAAGAACATATCATCATGGCATAACATTTTGAACATAGCATGGTGTAGGTAAGCGTAAAACATATCATCATAACATAACATCTATAGCATAAGGTAGAGGTAAGCATAAGAATTATATCATCATGGCATCATGAATGCTTTTTAAATCATAATAGTTAATACTTCAAATTAATCATACATCATCTTTCTTGGGATCCCTGGCTTGTACCCATTCATTCATCTTTTGCGCGCATACCCCTACTGGGGTCTACATGCTAGGCTTACTGTCGTTCAGCCTAGGGACAGCTTGCGGTAGTCCGGAACCGTGGACAGCATCATCGGTAGTCCAGAACCGTGGATCTTTCTAAGACCCGGTACAAGCCATTCTTGAAAGTAAAATAATTACATGCATGGGTTTCCTTATTTTCTTTCTTTCATCATGCATATACTATGAGCATTCCTTCATTCATAAGTATATACATGCTTGTAAAATTCATGCATACATAATTTTTCTTACTTTCTTTCTTTCATCATGCATATACCATGAGCATTCTTCATTTAGAGATATAAACATGCTTATAAAAATTCATACATGCATAGTTCTTCTTTTCATATGAGATCATGCTACAAGTGCATACATAATCTAAACATTCATGGTTCTTCCTTTAGGTTCATGCATACTATTTCACAGATATATCTTTCTTTTAAACCAAGTAGCATGGCATAGAAAATTTTCGTAACATACGAGAACCTAAATATTCCTTGCATCAAAATCTACTTGCGAACATGAATGAGGTAGATCTTCCCCAAAGTTCCGGTATAAATTCATCACATAAAAATTCTCATAAATTTTTCGTTATATATGGTTGCTGGCCGAATTAACAAAATAGTCACATCACATAAAAATTCTCATGGCATGCGAAAATAAATTCAAACAACCAAATTCTTATATTCAAATTTTTGCTTATAAGCATGAAATGAGATAGACCCTTGCTAAACTCTAGTATCAATTCATCGCGTGGAATTTTCATAAACCTTTCCCTTACCTATGAGTGTTGGCCGAATCCTAAAGAAAATCACATAGCATTGGAATTTCCATGGTATACAAAAATGAGTTCACATAAACATCCATTGTAATCAAACTTTCTTGTAGGCATGCAGTAAGGTAAATCTTTACTAAAACTTGAGTTTAACTTCATCATATAAAAAATTTCTTAAACATTTTCCTTACTTAGGGTTGCTGGCCGAACCTCTTAGAGGAGTCATATTATATAAAATTTCGAATGGCAATACAAGAATAACTTCAATACTCATCTTTTGCCTCAAAAATTCATTATACGCCTAGAGAGGTGTAGATTTCTACCAACTCGAGTTTTAGAATCGTAAAACTCTCGAAAACCACGAATACGTAGGATGAACAATTACATTGCAGGTGAGGGAGACTTACCTTCTTGTTGGTGTCCTTAAAATGCTCTAGACTTGAGGAAGAAACCTTGTAGAGAGAAGAAATCCGAAACTCTTCCTAGCTTCTTGAGGGTGTTCGGCCACCAATGAGAGAAAGGGGAGGAAGGAGAACTCGGCAACAATAAGAGGAGAAGGGGGCTCGGCAACTATATAAGAAGAGTGGGGAGAAGCAAGAAAGGAAATGCAAGAAAAAGGAAGTGAAATCATGGCCATTAAGTCTATTAATTGCAAATATTCCCTTACCATGTTTCTCCTCCTTCCATTTTGGCTTACAACGAATTGACACATTGTTCATTTATTATTGTTACCATCTTCTAGCAGCACTCCCCTACTGGGTGAATTGGTTATCACATGTATGCTAAATCCTTGCCCCCATCAAGAGGTCTAGGGGTCAATCCCCGGGCACCTCCTATAAATTTTTTCTTCTTTTGTCTTTATTATTCTCCAAGTCCATATATCCAAGGTCCAATATTAGATTTTATTTTTAATAATTACTATTATTATTTTTTTATTTATTATTATCCTTTCTGAACATAATACTAACATACCATTTATGAAAACCTACATTCTCATATTCGACTCATAAATTCCAGTGTCGTACCTTCGAGAGGAGGGAAACTTGGGGCGTTACACTTTTAACTTTAATTAATTCTTAAAAACTTTAATTAACTTAAACAGTAATTTAATTTTTTCTTTATTAATTCTTAAAAACTTTAATTAACTTAAACATTAATTAAATTTTTTTTAAATTTTAGTTAACTTAAATCTTTTTACTTTAATAAAAATTTCACCTTAACCTAAGGTTAATCCAAGACTTTGATTTTAAGTTTCCTTAATAATGATTGACTCGAAATTAACACTAAGCTCCACTCGTTGTAGGACTCTAAGTGGATTCTGGATAATGGATGTTCCAGTCATATGACCGGAGATCACACCAAATTCATCACACTAAAGTACAAGAGCTTAGGAACAGTCGCCTTTGGAAACAACGACAAAATTAAGGTAATAGGAGTTGGTAATATTGAACTTGAGTCTGACTTTGTTATTAAAAGAGTTTTACTAGTTGAAAATTTCAAATATAATCTATTGAGTATAAGTCAATTGTGTGATTCAGACTATAAGGTTAGGTTTGCATCTGATGAATGCATAATCAAACACATAGAAAA
>JBBPFQ010779739.1:0-13277 GCA_037974815.1 Kaempferia elegans
TTCTCTCGACAGATAAAATCACTTCCATAGTAGCTAATTGCAGATCATCATGATTGGATTCAATATACGCTTGCTTGATATATGTCAATATTGTATGCAATATTTGTTAAATTGTTGCTCACAAAATATAGCTTTAATCAGATTTTGCATACAGATGGGAGATTCTACATTTTCAGAACAGCGTAGATAGCGACAGAACTCAGTTAAATCATTATTTACGTTGACTCCAGAAATTATGAATCAGAAAGAGAAGTAGAAGCTGATAATGTTGTAAATCTTCAACATAATTTTAGTAGGAGAGAATGGAGTCTCCATGGGAGGGAAAATTGTTGTTTGAATCAATCAGTACACAATTGACGCCAATCTCACATCCAGCAACGACTTAGTAGTTCCCAAATGAGTGCAATCCACTTACACTTATTTAAGAACAATTAAATGTATGAGGGTATTAAATGGAAATCAGTTACATGAACAAGCTAATCCTTCCTACACCCAGCAGAGAAATTTATGACTAGCATGTACCTGAAGTGCGCAGAATTAACCACCAGTGTAAATCATTGCCCCTGCTCGACATCTGTACAGTTGAAATTTGAACAATGATGAAAAAAATAGGAGACTACAGATGTTGTGAACATTCTGTCCTGAACAATTGAGAGGCAGCTTTTATATAAAACCAACTTGTATTACTAGATATTTCAGCAGAAAATGGACAGGCACTTCTATACAAATTTTCATTTGCATTCAGGAAGCAAGTCCACCAACTGAGCTACATGAACAAGAATGTGATGGGCACAAAATTAATTTAAATGCCCAATTACAACTCATAACTACAAAAGAAATTTGGCTTACAATGACAGCCATTTCTGTCCTGCATGCTAGAGGATTTTCATCAGGTTGGTGCCTGAAGCCTAGGCAAAGAAAGCAAATTGTACCTGTCCCTTGATTAACTGAACACTGAATAAGAATAAAAGAGCATTGGCAGCGTTCCTCGTCTTACACTACCTGCAAATCTACAAAATGGAAATAAAATAGGCAAAGCAAATAAGGAAATTTTTTTCACATAAGAGCACAAAGTCACAACTCCTAGTCATTCTGGATCATGATAATTTCAAATATGAATTCCATTAAGCTCTATAATACCCTAACTTCAATAATACCAGTCATTCGATTGATTCACGTAGCAGCAGCATCCAAGATATGTCAGTTTAGTTCAGTCATTATTTATGTTCATTTGTAATTAACATGCTTATTACAGTCTCCTTAAATTAACTATATACTTTTCTTCTAAAGCTGCCCAAGTAAACTTCATCAGACGATCATGACAAATCTCCAAGTTAGTTAGACAGCATTGATCAGATAATATGCTGAAGCAAATTCTAAACAATTTGTAGGCACCTAAATATGGATGGGCCGGTAAAAGAATATCCTATTTCAATTGCATTCAGGCTCCCATGCAAAGGGCAAACCACTAGCAATCTTTGAACAACCATAGATCACGCTTAGATATGTGCATTATACTGCAAATAATCTGACTGTTCTAGTGAAAAGTGTCACCCAAATATGGATTAAACTGTACCCATTGTCTACCCAGGCTGGCTGTGACTTCAACAGATAACATGCAACAACAAAGCAAGAGGGCAATTCTAACCATAGTGAAGCGACTGAAATCAAATGAGAAACTAGAAAGAAAAAAAATCACACAGATGAACAAGCAGAATTTGAAAACAGCAAGAGCATAAACAGCAAACATCTTATCACTGGATCATGCGTTAGCATATAACCCAAAATATTTAACAAAAGGATTCTGACTCACCAAACAAAAAATGCAGCTATATTTGTAATTACTTTCTAGAATTGGATCAATTAGAGTCAACGGGAAGTCAGGTGCAGAGGATGCATAAATTCTTAACTAAAAAAATTCAAATGCCCCATGGAGAACAAACAATATGGCCTTATATAAAATATCAGCCACAGCCAACACAACGGGGATGTATGATTTATGATTAGCTGTATTATTTGAGTCCTTTGGCTATTAAAAATATATATATACAAGATGATCCCATAGTATTTGGTTTAATGCTATTCATCTTCTGGTATCAATCTGTTAGAACTAGTCTAAGAGGAAAGAATTGTATGTTATGAGCATGAACCTCATGGATACTTTCCAACAACCAACCCTTATCCCACGAGGTCGGCTAAACTCCATGATACTTTAATCTACAAAAATGATTATTGAATATCTTGTACAATGTTTACCTGTACACTAGAGCTACATAAGAGTTGGGGACTGTCTTGGAATGGATGATCCAAGCACAATACTCAATCACCCAGCTCCCAAGTCTGAATGCCGAGAGACCTGTTGCTCGTGCTGCTGCTGAGGTTGATGTTTTAACTGTTGCTGCTGAGGTTGATGTTTTAACTGTTGCTGCTGTAGCTGCTGCCGCTGTCCCCCGTTGGTATTACCATGCATTGAAATACCTCCTGATAATTGATGTGGTAGACCCTGGCTTGAAGAAGGCACTAAAGTGTCACTGACTATAACAGTTTCCTGTTTGGAGCTCGCATATCCTGTTGGATTGGGTGCATCCTTATCATATAATGGTTCTGGATTCCACCGAGTTGATGAAACCACTGAAGACGCTGAATCAGTACACTGAGCACTTGATGCACTTGTAACCACCTGAACATTTGGACACTGATCAGTTGATGATTGTGTCCTATCATCAGAGTTGATGTGACGATTTTGCTGAATTGCTATTCTCTGAATGCCAGGTTGAGATTGATTCAAATAACGATGCTGAGGTTGTTGATGTTGTTTAACTAGAGAAACGGATGGAATAGGAGCTTGCTGAGGCGTTAACATGCTATTGCTTGGTGAATTTTGAGTTGAACCTTGATTGCTTGTATCAGAAATTGGTGATAGTTGCTTTGTAGATTGTGAAAGTGAATGAGGGTAGATATTTGCTTGATTTCCAAGTTGGTTCGAAGTTGAGTTCAGAGCTGAACTAGCAGGAAAAAAGCCTTGGCTTGGTTGCAAAATGTTTTTATCAGAAAGTTGGTTCTTAGAGGTGGCTGAAAAACCACTAACTTGAGAGGAATCTGTTGATAAGTTATGATTAATTAACATGCCTCCTCTGCCTAGTCCTTTCATAAGTTTGGCCTGCTGTTGTGAGGGTTGCCTTTGTTGCTGTGTCTGCCTTGACTGATTTTGTTGAACCTGTTGCCTTTGTCTTTGGTTTATCTGATTTGACATTCCAGATGGTGGATTCCTTGATATGTTTTGCTGTTTCTGTTGACCTTGTGAAGAAGATACCGGAATCACAGTAGAAGATGACTGTGATTGAGATTGGACTTGCGCATTAGTTTGAGCAGGTGGTACTGCATTTGGTCCAGATATATGACGTTGCAGTTGAGGCATCATCCGTTGATGTAGTTGCCTTTCTTTCGCAGCTCGCATGGCATATGCCTGTTGTTGAGGGCTCGAGTGACTTGTACCTTGGATGTGAGAGTGAGGGTTGCCAAGCATGTGAGCTTGTTGCAACATTTGATGAGACTGTGGGTGTTGTTGAATTGGAAATGTTTGAGTTGATGCAGGAACTGTTGTTGCATTAGGAAAGGAAGTACTAATGCCATTGAACGGAGACTGCCCATTTGTCGGCGAGGTTTGCATCTGCATTTCTTGCATCATAATCTGTCTGTGTTCATCTGGATTTTGACCAGGCTACACAAAAATAAATTGTGATAGCCAAGATAATCACCATCAACAACAAAAACAACCGTACAAAAAAGGTCAAGGATACTTCTGGAACATATTTTCTCCGTATATTGAGATGCCAAATTTGGTCATCTGTTTTGAACGTTTAAAATCACTATACGGTAAAAAATGCATTCAAGTTCAAAGTTCTAAGATGAATCAAGTTACAATGACAATTAAGTAAACTATTGTAACTCATTCTTGGGCTAACATACAACCAAGTAATCTCTTATTCACAAGTTAACAGATTGTCCCATGACAAGCATACTTCACATCTAAATTTTAAATTTCTCTACTTAAATGAGTTAAAGGGTCGTGTTTTCTTAACCATATTCCTTTTATGTTTAAAGAAAGTAATAAAAGTATCAATATGCCAAGGACATTATGTTCCTTAAATCCTTGTTTCAGTTTGCCTTCCTAGAGATTCCTCAAGAATTATCTAATTTGAAAGCTAGAATATAAATCACTGCAATTACATGAGCTAAAGTGTCTTCTCATTAGTTTTAATGTATTTCAATGAAACACAGATCATGTCGTTTGTATGGCAACCAATGCAAAAATATACCTTATAATTTCCATTAATTTTGTTAAAACGAAGAAAAGCAGAATACACAAGTGATAATCCAATGGTGTATAATAATATGCATGATTGAAGCATAGAAACTTAAACTTTATAACTATGATCACTGACGGAAATAATGGAACAGAAAATAACTTGTTGAATATAAACACTCAAATCAACTGAGAAAAATGTTTTATGTTCATATTTGTGAAGAGTGAGGTCATGGGTTCGAGTCGCAGAAACAACCTCTTGCAAAATGCAAGTTAAGGCAGCATACAATAGACCCAATGTGGTCCGATCTTTCCCTATGACCCTGTGGAAGTTTCATGCACCGGACTGCCTTTTTTTTTAATTAGTGAAGAGCAATTGTAAAGCTGGGTGGTTATTTTTGAAGTGCACAAATTATTTCCTGTTTGTCTGTTCAGGATAATAAGTCATGTCCAATAAAAATATGAATTTAAAATGATGAACAGAATAACTACGAAGTTGACACAAAGGCATTAATTTTGCCATGGCGAATGCAGCTCATATTGGAAAATGGTAGTTTTGGGGAAATGAGTTCTTTTCAAAATGTGTATGCCACACACAGTAGAAACACAAGTTATACTAAAATTGTTTCTGAGATAAATGGTGAAAGCCATAATGGAAAATCTCACCCGTAGCATTTGCAAGGGATCCCGTGGTCGCATTGTCGAGTTTCCTTGGCTAGATGCAACACTTGGGTGAACATTGACTGAATTTTGAATACCATGTGAACCACTTGCAACCATGTTTCCGCTTGTAACCATGTTCAGCATGCCAGGGGAACTTATTCCTTGAAAGGTTGGCCTCGACATCGGAATTCCTCTCCCAGACATCAGCCCCATACCACCAGGAACAGGTAACATTCGAACACCACGGTCAACTCCCATTGGTATAGTCCCAGGTAACACATTAGGTTGCTGATGATTCCTTCCTGGAAGCATTTGGCTATACTGCTGCATTCTTTGTGGATCATCAACAGAAACTGTGGATGGTCTTGGCACACCAAACCTCTGGGGTTCCCTATAGCAACAAGCATGAATACTATAAGCACTAGAGCTACAAGCACTAGAGCTACAGATGGATGAACATGAGATTCAAAAGAGTACACCATAAGCCCCAAAACAATTCAATTCTCATTACCTAGAAGAAGGATTAGACGGCCCAGACGCTAAGGGTAAGCTGCTACTTAGCACTAGGCCAGTAGATCCTTGTAAAATTGTGTTAGCATTTGATGTAGGAAGGACAGGAGAAACAGGACCTTGATGGCTTGGGACCGTTAAGCTACCAGTGTGAGGCCCCTGATATGCGAGTGAAAGGACATCTGGACTTGAAGAGATTGATTCACAAAAATCAAATGGCCTACACAAACAACAAAGAGATGTAGGAAATAATTGAGCAAGTAAATGTCTAGATAAAAGAATGAATAATAACTGAGCAAAAATGACAAATATAAAGGCAGATAAGAAATTAGCTTACGTTAAGATCCCTCCATTCAAGTTGTTTGGGCATACTTGGGAAAGAGCAACAATGTGAGAACTATGAGCTTGAGTAATTTGTTTCGGTTCCTGATTACCAATCTTCAAACAAAAACATAATATTTAGATAGAATGCTTTTGTAAAGAAAGCAATACTTCTGTTCAGAAAAAAAAAACAAAATTGGTAAATCCGCTAGCAAGTTTTGTAAATAGCAAAAAAAAAAAAAACACTTTAAACGACAGCTCATCGCAACTTTTATAATCTGAGTTGCAATAACTTGAGAGAACAATGGATATCTGAGAACATAACCAATTTTAAAAAGCAAACAAATACAAAAGTTATGAATGCAGAAATCAAAATGTGCAAGATGGATCGTATAATGACCTGGCGACCACAGGGAGAAAGCTTCTGTCGATGCAAAATAATCTTCTCAAAATGTGTCTTCAATATATCCTCTTCAATTGGTCCCTGAAGACGCTGAAACAATTGTCGTGCACTTCCCTGATACATTGTAAAAAATCAATAATGTACTAGATGGGAGAAACGGAAACATAGTAATGGATAAGCAACCAGAAGCCTTGCCTTTGGAATGCCAGGCAGTGTGGATGGATAAGGTTGTGATGAGCCAGAATCTTCTGCAGAATCAGCTCCATCACCTGCACTTTTGTCCATCAAAAATTTGTGCCGTTCTTTGCATTCTTTGGGTTTACGGAATATACACTGATACATAGAAGCATGAGTGCCATCAATACATTGCATAAGGTGGGCAGACTAAATATTCACAATGAAATAAATTTCACTGAATAAAATGAATTTAACCAAACAAAGTTCAGAACGAAGATATTTCGTAATGAACCAAACATATACTAGATTTACAAGAAGGGCATTAAATAACTTGAGCTAACACAGTGACAGGTTGGCGAAACTCATTGAAGTAGAAGAAAATCTATAGACAGCATAAAAAGGTACCCATGCAAGCAATAAATAAAACAAATGGAAAGATTCAAGGGCAAAATATCATACAAAATTTTGGTTGTTAATTAGGAAAAACTGAAAGCAATAACAGCAAATAAGCATAGAAATAATAACTGCAGTAGCAAGATTATTGGCTCATGCGAGTTATTATGAGGATGGGATTCAATTAAATATTCCACCTTGAACTGGAGGGTACTGTTCATTGCATCACTGACTAGCTCCCAATTTGGACCCATATCATGGACAAGGACAACAAGTGCCTGAAACAAGCACCAACTTATAAATTGTATATATTGTTCACAAAAAAAGGGAAGACGTGCTACTAGTAGAAATGACAATTCAAAAATATACAAACAGCAACCTGATCCTCAAAATTTGACCATGGACTTCCAGGTCCAGATTGTCCAGCAGCCATCTGCCGCATGAAACACTAATTTTTCAGTAACCAAAAAGCACAGGTGTCAAGATATATATGAATAACCATATATTTTCAAAACATATCTCCAACGATGACTAGCAGATTTCTACATTTATTGTTCCAGAAATAGCTTCGGATTAACAAGTCAGATGCCACATGAACTAATTTCGGCAAAGCACTGATGGAGCCAATGATAGCTAATGCAGTTCCAAAAGCTATATAGGAAATGACACTCAGTGTGACCCTCATCATCTAATTTTACTATACTTCAAGCAAAGTTCACCAGAAAGGTTAAAAAGGCAAATACTGTACCTTTAGTGCTTTACTTTTTCTTGCACGATCCCGGTTAGCAATAACTTTGATAAGCTTATTTGAGTTGGACATATTACTCATCTGGGAAGCAACCGGAGAAGTCAATGACCCAGCAAAAGGCACAAGTCCATCAGCAGATGCCTCAATCATTTGCCTCAATACTTTAGGCTTCTTAGCAGCATGTTGCCCAAAACCTATTGTAATCATGAAATAGAAAATATCTTGTATGGAAACTCACATGTCAAAATTTCAATATTCAATTTTAAAGAAATCAAAAGGACTTACCTGTGTTTCCGTTTGAATCAAAATTTTGAGATTCCATTCTCCTTTTAGAATTCTGAAATAAAAGATGAAGCATAGACAATTAGTGTGAAAAATGCACTATACCCATGCAATGACTTGATGGAAATCAAGGGGCTTGGAAACAGTTTAGAAACACTAGGGATAATATTGAAGCTCCGATGGACAACATATCTAGACAAAAGAATTTAAAATTTTGGTGGGGAAAAACATGAGGCTCCATAATGGAATATTATTGGAGAAGATACAATCCATATGGATCTCATGTGATGATCCTTCCATTTTCATCAGGCAGCATTATTGTAAAGCATACTGCATAACATATTCCAAACGTACCTGTTCATGCTGAATTGAAGGATCAGTTTGCAACCTTTGTTCATATGATGATCGAATTGGACCCTGCTATAATACATATAAGAGCAATTATCAACAAAAATACAAATAAAATGGTCAAGCACAGAAAAAGTTTTACCTTTCCAGGAAGAACCAAAAGACCAGGCTCACCCATATTAAGTGAATTCTTATACCCTAAATGCTTTGGTTTCTTCTTCTTTTTCTTCGATTTGGATGAAATTTCACCATCAAATGACAACTGCCTATCAAAGTCTATAGTAGTATCAACTCCAGAATTTTTCCTGGCCATAGATCCACCATGTAATGAACTCTGGTCATCTAGGAAAGAACTTGTGTCTTCACTAGATGCATCAGTTTTACTAGTCATTTGGAATGGTCCAAGAGCTCCAGAAGAATAAGGACTAACAAATCGCTGTCTACTAGCAGTCCTCACACGTTTCGTTGGAAATGAACCCACATTAAAGGTACTTGAATTTCTTTTTCCATTCAATATAAAAGGTTGATTTCCTGATTTGTATTCTGAGCAAGGTTCATAAGAAAAATATGTACCATCTTCATTGTGTCTTGTGGCACTGGATTTTTGCTGCATATGCTTTCTTTTCTTGTGAGAAAGTTTTGATAAAAGGCCACCTTCAAAGTTTCCAGGCAGAAGATAAGTACCAGTTTCACCTTCCTCTTCTTCATATGCATCCTCTCCATGTCCACCTATATCAAGATACCATGACAGTATGAGCTTAAGCACAATAATATTGAATTACAACAGTTGAAAGTAAAAATTGGCCACCTGCAATTGAATTACAAAGAGAAGCCTCACACTCTTCTTGATGCACAGAATTAGCAAGTTTCTAGGAAAGATAAAGTAAACATTTGTGTTAGTTGAGTATTTTTGAAATTTGATGTAACAGTACCAAAGAATATTGCTGGTGACCTTGTTAGATGAGCCTAACAACATATTTAGGTTACAACTATGTAACTTAAGAGGATTCCAACATAAAGCAACAAGGACTTACTCTGTAATGCATCAATTGGGCCTCCACAGATTCTCTGTATGCCTGCATCGCACCATGAGGAACTTTATAGAAAATATTTTCCTGCAAAAGCAGACCATTGTAAGTATGAGATGAAAATCAAATGCAAGGTTCTCAAATTGAACTATATATCGTGAATCAAAGAATTTTGGAATAGCCAATTGTAAGATTGTGTTAAAAAAATCTAAAATAAGTTTGAATATTCCTACTAGATTGTATATACATCCTAAAAATATACAACAATAATATCCAATGTAGTATGCAGATCATCACGCATAACAAAACAATTGTGTTTCAAATGTCACTCTGATAAAAAGTTAGAAATGAGTGTGTATCACATTTTATTAAAATTTGAAATTAAATGACAATGGGACATTTGATCCTCAATAACTTCCAACAATAGCCTAGTCATTGTACACTCGACCTTCATCATCAACTCAGAGCTAATAGCATTGATGCAACTGAATAGATGAAGAGGAAAAAAGTTTCACTATATAAAGAGAGGAAGAAAAAAAGATTTCAATGTAGCAGTACTTCTAAGCGACCATCAACTACATTCTCACCGAACTCCGAGTCTCATTGTGGCAAGACTTATTTTCCTTTTTCCAACAAGTGTTGAATGCACCTCGACATCAACCTTGCATCTCTGTACTATAAGATTTAAGACTTATATATTTGACTCTCACCTTTAATGTGATACCATGTAATAGAGGATTCATCTCTCTTTTTTGTATACTAGTTTTAAGATGAATCTTACAACCATTATGGCATGTGATACAACTTGAGGCAGGATGTTTGCAAGAATACTACCACTCAACCAAACAGTACCATAGATATGAAGCAACTTCTAAGATCAAACAGAAAATTGCCAAAAGAAAAGATGCTGAATGTGATAGGAAAGATTTTAGTCCATACTTCTATAAGTTTGTCTTCCCAAGGTATTATCAAAATGCCTGGACCATTTGGGCAGTCAGGCGTTGTAGGTGCTTCGACCAAGGTAGAGTGACATGATGTCTCACCATTATGTTTCAGGAACCTAGCTGCATACTGCATGACAGAATGTGGAACCTGCTAAAAAAAATAACACCATAATGCTTTAGGCATCAACAAGCATGCAACAGAATGATGCTTAACAGAGATGATAATCAGAATCATACAACTCAAGAAATACTTTGGCTAGACAGAATCAACTTACTTTGAGATAGCATTTTGTTTTGACCAATTTACCATGGTATTTCTATAAATGAATTGAAGAACAAGGGAAGTTTATTAAATAGGATCTAGTACTAAAATTCAAACCTGCCCTTTCTCAGACTCGTTGACATTTGATGGCCTAATACTATCTGATTTGAACTCTCTTGCATCAGGTGTCTTGTCATTACAAATAAGCTCAGCTGTACGCCAGAAATCCATAACAGCCCTAGCCAAACTTCTAGCTGCACTTCTTTTCTTGCACAGTAAGTTTTCCTGTTTGAACATAGTTCGACCACAAGAAGCAATCAACCTAGACACTTGAGAAGCAGCTGTAGTTTTCCATAATCGTTCCTGTTTACAGTTAATTCAAGAAACATCAAAACCAACCATAAAGACACCAAACTTATCTAAAATACCAAAACAAAACAAGTGAAAGAGTAGGAACAGGTTCAATAAATGCAGATGCAATCACCAATTTATCAACCATAAGATTACAGGATTGATTCCATAAAAAAATGATGGCAATGCAATCCCACCCTATATGTACCTGCATGAAATCATTTGCCATCCATGCCATTTCTTTAAGCACAAAATCCCAATGACATTTTTGATGCTTCTCAAGATGCACACTACTAGTAGGCAGTTCTCCAGCCCTTTTAAGCCTTGCCTGTGGAATCGAATATGTTGGATGTTTCTAGTTCAATAATCACATGAATTTGACATGCACCATAGACATCTGGATTATACCTCTATTAATTGAGCTTCTTTTAATATAGCATCTTCATGTGCCTTTTTCTGGCCTGAAGTGGAAGTTTGAAGGCAAGTGGTAGACAAGGAACTTTTGTTATCAAGGATGCCCTTTGGAAACCCAGCCGCTGAGGAAAGTAATAACCCTGTATCTTCCCTTTTTGTAAAACTTGGTTGATTTGAAGAAATATCCACTTTCGTTGCTGATTCGCATATGATTTCATCATTCAATTTCTCAGGTTCTGAGTTGGCAACAGGTGTGACTTCACTCACAATCTCAGTTTTGCTATCAGAAGCATTATGTTTCTCCCGAACAACCAAGTCACCGAGGTTTAGTTGAACTGAGCAAGATGCATTATTAGCATTAATGGGGGAATCAGAATTCAATGCCTCGTTATCTTCTTTTAAAGATCTGGCATCAAGCAGAGACTGTTCAGAGATTGTCTGATCTCTAACATCTCCACCTGATCTACCATTTGCTGACCTTAGCATCAAGGGTTGCTCATCATCAGGATTTTCATTGTTAACAACACCATTTGCAATAGTATTTTCATCCATAGAATCTGAATGTAAGTTTTTGCTAGTTGGACCTTCAACAAAATTCTTATTTCTTGTATCATCCTCGTCAAAAATGATCTTAGTTTCATCATGAGCACCAAATCCATTGATATTTCCAACATCACATGTGTTCTTACTTACACTAGACTCCAATGGGGTAGAAAGTAAACCAACTGGTATAAGACCATCCTCTACAATAAAAGCACAAGACTGAGAGGAGGTATCTTTATTCTCAGGAATAGATGAATGTTGAATATAGGAGTCATCTAACTGCATATTTTCAGTAACCTTGACTTCTTTCACTTCCTCAGGCATTTGATCTACAATCATGTTATTGGTCGTGTTATTATTCTGCTCCACATCTAAAGGGATATCTGCTTGATCATCTGCCACCGAAACCTTTAGGATACAATTTTGGTTTTCATCTTTTGCATTTGAAATGGATGAGAAAGAACTATCCTGAGCTTTTATATCCTTTGATGCAGGTGCATTTGACGATGCAACTGAAGCTTTGTTGCCATGTCGAGATGCAGTATCAGTCAAACTTAAATTGGCAGAATCACGAGTTGTTCTCGATCTATTACGCCGAGCATATGCTTGGCCATTAGCCCCAGGTCGGAAGATAATAGAGTCATCTACTTCTTTCATTTTATGATTTACACCAACTTGAGATGATTGTTCCAATAGACCAACACTACCTCTTTTACCTCTATGTTTGGCATATCTCTCACCATGAACTTTGCTGTTTTCCCGTTTAAAAAGCAACAAATTGTCTCCAATATTAGTTTCACGACTCATGGAACCACCAGGTTTCCCACTGCTTTCAACTGAATCTCCATGTGGTGAAGCAGCCAATGTGAAACTACCTTTAGCTTCACTGTCAAGCAAAATCAGAAGAGAGAAAAAAGGAAAATAGTTCAATAAAACAACTGTGTGATTATTACTAAAAACACGTCCTTTGCACATTGACTGGGAACAATACCTGGTAACATATGGCTCAGCATGTTGGTCTGTACAAGAAGTAGATTGTACACTGGCAGAAGCTCCATGACCAAATTTAAAATCCAATGGATTTCCACCCTGCAACAACCAAAAATAGTCAATTAAATAAGAAAAACATAGAAAAGATCAGCATGACAATTCAATAAGAATTAAAACATTAATCTGGAAATACTTTCTCAAGAAATTCAAGCTCCCTTCTTCGCTCTTCCCTAATCTCAGATTCGTGCCTGTAGTTAGCACATGATGACATTTAATCCAAGGCATTTAAAAACTAGATAAGCCAAACAACTTTCAGTGAAAACCTACTGTAGCTCAGCCTGAGCCCTCTCAATTTCTGCATGACCTGGTGAGAGTTTGGTGCCTACACCAAATCCACACTCTACAACACCTCCCATGGGCTTGTGCTTTAATCTACTGGAAGAGAATATCCTGGGCTATGCCCATACTTGCATTTGATGCTAATACATTATTAAACCAATATTTGATTTGGTGGTCTACTTCTGAAAAAAAAAAAAATACAGTCAGCAATGATCATAAATATGGAAGTAAAAAAAACAGAGGGAGAGAGGGAGA
>JBBPFQ010780056.1:0-13272 GCA_037974815.1 Kaempferia elegans
GTGGATTGCCATAGCATGTGGAACAACATGGTTGATGTAGTGTGACCTCACGCAATCTTCTCCATTATCGAATGTGGTAACATGACCATTTGATACGATGGTGTGACATTTTCCCTACCACCGTCAATTAATACATAGAGAAAGGTATAATACTTTCCTTCGTCAATATTAGAGGTGTCAATTTAGATTGGACATATCGGATTAGCCCGCCTAGCCAAACAATTTATGTGAATTTGGTTAGAATTTTAGTTTGAATAAGGTATCATGATCATGTAACTTAGAATCCTCAAGTAAAAAAAAATTAATCTGACTTAGTAACATCAATAGTTAGACCTTAATTTTTTATCAACCACTATAGTAAATTAAGAATTAATCATGACGGGTAGTTCAGTTTAATAATTTTTAATTATAAATTTTATGTAAAGAAAAAATTATATAAATATATTGAAGCAGAAATTAAATTATAAATATTTAGAAGATAACTAAATGCTGCACCATAACATAATCCTCAAGTATCCTTATAGTAGAAAGAATTTTTTAACATAAATAAAAATAATTATTCCAACACAAATAATACTGCGAGGCGCAGTTGTCTAGCAGTCCAACCTAGCCATTCGTCTTCTCTTCGTCCCCCACGTGACGGTCGAATAAAACTTCGCGTAGTAAATAGCCAAACACTCCCTCTCATGATCAGTTAGTCTCCTACAACTTTACTCTTCTCTTCTCTCTCCTAGGGTTCCATTCTACCCGTCTCCGGTCTCTACTCCCCTCGAGCTCTCCCCCGATCCTCCCATGCCGAGCTCCCGCTTCAGCCTCCGGTAAACCCTTAGCCCCATTCGGAGCGTAGCTCGCTTGCTTTGGGCCCTCGTCGCTGTTTGTTTCCTCATTTCTCTGGTCTTTGGGCTGCTGTTAGCTGAGTGTGCTTGGAGGACGCTAAGGGAAGATGTCTTCATCGGAAAGGGCGCTGGAGGATCAGCCGGCGCCCAGACGGCTGCTTCGGGCGCTGACGACGGGTACTCTCGGGGAGTCCAACTTCGACAGCGAGGCTGTGCCTTCGTCCCTCATCGAGATCGCTCCCATTCTTCGAGTCGCCAACGAAGTCGAGTCACAGAACCCTCGCGTTGCCTATCTCTGTGAGTTTCTTTCTCGCTCGCCTCTTTGCTCATCGAAGTCTAGTTACAGAACCCGCGTGTTGCTTATCACTGTGAGTTATTTTCTTGCTCGCCTCATGGATCAACGAAGTCGAATTACATAACCCGCATGTTGCTTATCTCCGTGGGTTTTTTTTTTCTTGCTCGCCTCTTGGCTGCTAGGTGCCGAGTCTTGATGTTGGGTAATTCTTGTAGTGCTGCTAATCAATCATTTGTATGTTTGTTTGCCTTTATGGGTGGTTGAACTTTGCCATTTTCTATCTATTTGGTTTTTTTACTTTCTATTGTCTGGTTTAGGATCATGGCCAGTGCCAACTCTAAGCTATTTTTTTTACTGACTTGTTTCAAAGTGCTTAAAAATAAATTTCAGTTCCACTGCATCTAGATAACTCCAATAAAATTTTTGAAATAATTTTGATTGGGCTATCCCATCGAATATCTCTCTCAATCCAACAAGTTCCACTTAAGACTTATATTTTAGGGACACTCATAACCTACAAGTATCTAAAAAAATACACTTTTCCTAAACACATGGCTTGATTGAAGGGAAATTTGAAATGGAAGACATGGTGCAGGGAAACAAACATACAGGTACATATTTTTGTTAAAAGTGAACTTATATAAGTATTTCAACACAACAATTGAAATTACATGAGTATCTAACCAGCATTCTGTAGCATTTACTAATCTTAGAGAGTTTCGATGATAAAATCTATCAGTAGCCAAGGCATATATAAGATATCTTGTTGACATCTTCAAATAAGCATAGTATAAGTTGTAAGTAATAGGAAACTAGCCCATGAACTCCTAACTATGGTACATTGTAGTATGTTAAATTTGGATGTTTACTTGTAATTTCAACAATGCAAGAAATGGACTCCTTTGAACAAAATATTTTTGAGTTGGAGGAAGTGGAATATATTAATGTAGAAATACATACCCTTTCTAATGTAGAAATACATACCCTTTCTAAGTTTTGTAAGAGTGCAGTCATAATTGACATACATCTCGTCCACTTGAAGTTGGATCCAAATGATGAATTTTTTCAAAAACAAAAAAATGGCCGAGTTCATTAGAAAAAATATCATTCATTTAAGAAAATAGATGTTGTAAGCTATCAGTAGATGTTGAACATAGAGCAAGGTCTACGATATTTTCTCTATGAACTAGGTAGTTTGTTTGCTTTTGAAAGCTCACTGTTTGGATCTATCTTGAGTGGATGAGGTGTTTGTCAATTCAAGATTGCACTTTTTTCGAGGTTAGAAAGAGTATGTATTTCAATATTAGAATTCATTTTAAGCTGAATTTTGGTCATCTTAATGAACTATGATTTTTTCCATTTCATAAGTTATTACTTCTGAACATATATAACCTTTGAAATATTTATGTTTATCTGTTTAATCATTTGTACGTAGTTGAATTTAATATAGTTTATTTATATAAGAATTTTAACTTTGCAGATTGTTGGATTCGTATTTGAAGTTTTGGTTTTCAAATAAGAAACCTTATAGTAATTGTTTAGATTGACACTGGCCATGATCATAAACCAGATAGGTTTTTTATTTGAAGTTTATGGTTTCAAATAAGAAACTTGTTAGTAACAGCTTAGATTATCACTGTGCCATGATAGTAAATTAGACAGGTTTCTTTTTTGAAGTTTATAGTTTTCAAATAAGAAAAACCTGATAGTAATAGCTTTAGATTAACACTGACCATGGTCGTAAACCAAACAGGTTTGTTATTTGAAGTGTATGGTTTTCAAATGAGAAATCTGATGGTAACAACTTTGATTGACATTGGTCATGATAGTAAACCAGACACGTTTGTTATTTGAAGTTTATGGTTTTTAAATAGAAACCTGGTATCAACAACTTAGATCGACGCTGGTCATGATCGTAAATTAGACAGGTTTGTTATTTAAAGTTTATGGTTTTCAAATAAGAAACCTGATAGTGACAACTTAGATTGGCACTGATTATGATCATAAACTAGATAAGTTTCTTATTTTGAAGTTTATGGTCTTGACATAAGCAACAAGCACGACAAACAAGCATGACAGGAAAGAGAGGGAGGAGGATTGGAATATATTTTGATCTCTTAGTCTACAACAATTGTATGAGATTGCGTTCCTTGTAAAAATAGCTCATTTGCTTGTCATCATTGACACCAATAACAATTTATATACATAAGGATTTAACCGCATATACTAGCTTTATTTAATATATTCCACTTCCTCCATTTCAATTTTTTTTTTTTTTTTCCCCAAAGGAGTCCATTTTTTGCATTATTGAAATTACATGGAAGTAAGCATCTAAATTTAACACACTACATTGCACCATGGGCTATTAGGTCAGTAAGTAGGTGTTCATGGATTAGTTTCCTATTACTTACAACTTATGCTATGCTTAAATAAATTTGAAGATGTCAACAAGGTCTCTTATATTTGCCTTGGTTGCTTATAGATTTTAGCAACGAAACTCTGAGATTAGTAGGCCATGAAGTGCTATGGAATGCTGTTTAGATACTCATGTAGTTTCAATTGACGTGTTGAAGTACCTATATAAGTTCACTTTTAACAAAAATGTGTATCTTTGTTTTTTTTTAATTGCACCATACCCTTCCATTTCAAATTTCTCTTAAATCAGATCAGCCACATGTATAGGCAAAAGTATGTTTTTTTGGGGATACTTGTATGTTATGAGTGTCACTAAAATATAAATCTTAGGCGGAATTTGTTAGTGAGAGAGATATTAGAGGGGGGATAGCCCATTTAAAATTATTTCAAAATTTTTATCAGAATTATCTAAATGCAGTGGAATTGAAATTTGTTTCTGAGCACTTTCAAAAATGCAACAAAATTAAATTTTCAAGATCTTTGATAAACGCAATGGAAATTCAAAATGTAAAGGACACGTTTGAGAAGAATATATAACCAAAGTGATTAACAAAATTTCAGCACAATGGAAATACTAAATTAAATGATTTGTGCAAAGAATAAAAATCTAGTGCAATAAGAAAAAGAAAATAAATTGTAGCATTTATGTGGTTTGTAACACCTAGTTCCTATCCCATAGCCAATGGACTCTTAAGGTGAGTCACCTTTTGAAAATCTATCGATGGTGAAGAAACCTTTTACAAAAATCAATTTCAACATAATGAATATATGAAAGAAAGAAGATGGAAAATTTAAGCTCAAAACTAGAACAAGAAAAGCAACTGAAATAATGAATCAGAATATTGCAAAAGCTGAAAGAACTTCAATGAAGTGTTGAATCTTGCTGTAGGTGGAGCACTTGGAACTTCAAGATACGTTTAAGATGTTTTGAGCACATACTTAGGCATCCAATAAATTTTCCAGTTAGATGATGTGAGGTATGACAAATATAGACATTAATAGAGGATCCAAGAAGACTTGATTAGTAATAATAAAACAGATAAATGATGATGTAATAAGGGATGAAGTCCAATAATCCGACTTAGTCAGATAAAAGTTTGGTTGTTATTATTGCATGCAGTGATTATTCTTCCCTTCCAGATTGCAGTGTATTTTCATATCAATTAGATGTTGAACATAGAACAAATAAGAAAAATTGCCTGTTGAACATGCTGAACAGCTAAGCACTTCGCTTCAGTTTGTAAGATGGTTGTTTGGTAGAAAATCTGTTGGTGCAACATATCCACAGTACTGTAATTAAACAATGCTCAATGCATGCAGGGAGTACTCTCACCTTGTCGATTCCTTTCCTTATTTACTTAGTTTATATATATTGATTCTCAAATTTTTGAGTGTTATGTAGTGTTGTTTATTTTACTTTATGCACCTTCTCAATGTACTTATTGATACCTATAGCTATAATTGGATACGTGATTGATATTTTCTCTGATGAACTAGGTCGTTTTTTTGCTTTTGAGAAAGCTCATCGTTTAGATCCGACTTCGAGTGGACGAGGTGTTCGTCAATTTAAAACTGCACTTTTACAGAGGTTAGAAAGGGTATGTATTTGTATACTAGAGCTCAATTTAAGTTAAATTTTGAGTATCTTAATGGATTATGTTTTTTTTCCCCATTTCATAAGTTATTCTTTCTGAACATATTTAATCTTACAAATATTTATGTCTATTTGTTTAAGTCATTTGCACAAAGTTGAATTTAATATAGTTTATTTGTATAAGAAGTTTAACTTTGCAGATTGTTGGATTCTTGCTGGATCAACCATAAAATAGTACAGTTTCTAAATTTATCAAACATATGCCAAAATTGGCTGAGAGTTGACTTAGTAGAGTGGTAGATGGAAAGAGTAGAGAGTGGGTAAAAAAATGTCCACTGAAGCCAATGTGATGAAAAATGGTTAAATAAATTTGAATTTATTGTTTATATAATTTTGCAAGCTCAATGGAGGGATAAGATTTATGTAACTCCTAGTAGTTGGAAAGAATATCGTTTGATGACAACTATGATGTTAGAAATCAATAAAATTGGCAAAACCAATGACAATTGCCAATTCATCATATTCTGATTTCAGTGCATAATTCCTGTTTGAATTGCTTGCTATTATTTTATGTATTGCTTTATTGGGACATTCTCCACCGTTTTCATATGTGAAAGGTGCCACATATCTTAACATGAATTCCATAGTAATATTTAACTTATACCATGACTAAGGGCCACTGAAGGATATTGAGTTATAAAGATATATGACAAAATCCTTAACATGCTAGCCTTCTTGAGCATATCTGATACGAACTTGTACTAGAAGATCTTTTCAACAATCACTTTGTCTTTAGTTGACTCAAATGATTTCCAATCAACTCAAATCCTTAGCATTGAACTCCAACCTCTATCAATTAACTTGGATAATTTAGTCGCCTTTTTGTTTATGCCCGGTTAGTTGATTCACCTAGATAAGCTTGTATTTTTTTTGTTGATGACTTGATTCTTTGATTCTTGGTGACTCCATTCATTCTCGTTGATTAAATTCTAGTTGTTGCAAGCCTTATTTCCCGATTGAAATAACTTTCAATTACTGAATCTGCTCGACTTTGAAGTTATTCATCGACTTCGATTCAAAACATTTATTCCTTGATAGAGTACACTTCTTTCACATCTACCATGCCAATGACCTTTTAGACTTTTGTCAGCATTTCACTTTACTAAGTACATTTTAAATTTTTTTGTCTTGCCAAGTATTGTATTTTTCACCAACTTGGAATCTCCATTTACCAAATATCTAGTTTAGCTTAATGAGATTTTCGTTTATCAAATATCGAGTCAATCTCAACCTATATGGATTTTCTCTAACATGCTCATGCTGCTGCACCTGTGCACTTGATTGAGGAACATACATTAAATCTAATTTAAACTGTCTCAATCATATCAAAATCAACCACAAAGTCAATGGTTGATAGCACCAAGTGTCATCACATGTGATGACTCTTGGTGCAATCTTACACATGCTCTGACTTAGAGATAAGATTAAATAATGAATGATCATTGCATATTGAAGAATAGTTAAGCTAAACTTGCCAAACCAAGATCTCGGAAATTGCTTTAGTCTATACGAAAATTTTATTCATCTTGCACACTAATCTTGACCATTGGCCAAAAGATACTGAGATAATCTATCTCGACTTTATAGATTTAATTGTACCATTTAACCACCGAAGAGAGCATTTAATGATGCATCTCATTTGCACCTCATGTAGGTTTCCCAGGAGGGAGAGGAAACAAGTTCTTAAGTACCATTGGTGTAGAAAGAATGCATACATCTCATCTTGCCTCTATTTGTAATTTAAGAGTGCCTTTAAGAATTTTTCAGGAAGGATCTATAAGGTCATGAAAGTAGTAAATGCTAAGCTCAAATCTTGGTGGAAAACACTAGATATGAAAATGTTTAGGCTTAGTAAAGAAAAAAATAGAATTAGTGGAATTTGAATTTAACAATATTAAATGTAGTAAGACAACTGTTAAGATAGAAGATGATGAGTTAGCTGTAATCATGAGCTTTGAGTATTTAAGATTATTTTTGCAAAAGGATGGAGGAGTTGAGAGATATCTTACATACATTATATAGAATACAAGCAAAGCAAAAGATTGAAATATAGGAGAACGTTTCTTTGTGATTGTAAGACATCTCTAAAATTGAAAGAGAAGTTCTATAAAATGATGATTAGACTTTCTATGTTATATGAAGTCAAATGTTGGACTATGATTTAAACACACGAACATAAGAGAGTCATAGACATGAGAATATTAAGGTCAATATGCAGACATGCAAGGATGGATGGGATAAAAAATGAAAACATTAGCGAGAAACATCCCAAGTGGTTAGGAATATGTCTTTTACATGGGTCACAATAGTTTGGAAGTAACCTACATGAGAGGGCGTTTTAATGTCACCCCGTCATAACCAAAACATGCTACCAATCATGACGTAGGCTCGAGATATGGTACTCTTATTTGCCAAGCCAATGTCCATGTCTTATAGCACAATACATTCAAAAATACTCATTTCGCGGGATCAATTGACTGCGTCAAGAGGATAAGAAGCTGCTTATTAATTTTTTTTCCCATATAACTCAGGTGAATTCTGGAATATTAGTTGCTTGTGTACTAAGATGATCCAAATTCCCTAGATCCATAAATTTTACTCGGATTATGAAGGATGATTCTTTCTATTCAACTTCTCAATGGTAATCATCATGGGTCTTAAGAGGGTAGAAGGGTCCAGACTCCAGACTTGAAATTTTGTTCGTGGACCAAGTGGAGATGGGAACAAAGTTTAGTTCTTTTATTTGTAATGAGAGAAGGAATGAGACAATTGGATAAGCAAAATATTGAGTTACGGTTCTGGGAGAGTTGTTAGCCTGTCACCTGCGGGGACTCACCTATGCTGGCCAGTACTAGGTTGCCTACGGAAGATATGCGAATAATGTTGCGAACCAGGAAGCGGCCTGCTGATTTGCTGCTCCTACAAAAGAGATCTGAGCTTGTGTGTGGGTGTCCTGATGAAAACCAGGAGGAGATGTGGTTGGTATGTGGCTCCAGCAGAAGAGATGCAATATGGAACATGAGACTCAGGTGTCGTGAACCAGGAAATTGTCATGAATGGAAACCATGAAGAGAACGATGATGGAAATAAGCTAGTACAAGGAGATATTGTGCAAAGTAAAGACTATGTGAAGAATTGCAATTTTGATGATGTGAGGATGATGTCAAAGTTTGTTGCGCAAGTGCCTACATGAATTTTTTTGGCTTTGATGATGTGGAATGGCATTGAAATTTGTTGCTCAGTGTCTGAATGATGTGGGATTGTGTATTTTTAAGCATATACAAATAAAAATTGTCTGTCCGATTATTGTAGAGTAACATCATTTTTTATAAATAAATGGTACAGTAATAGATATTTTGAGAAGAAAATTTTTGATCACATAGATATCCATTCATATCACCTCTTTCGTTGGGAATGTCATGGGAATGATGGAAGCAGGTGGCTGATGACAATGCTCGATAGTGGAGGTGATGAATCCCTAGAGGCTAATTAGGCTAGCGACAAGGCTTTACAGAGAATTGTGCATGAGGCACAAATGACGTGAATGATTATGTTTCAATGGCGTTAAATTGGCATTGCCTAATTGAATTGCATGCATGCTCCTTATGTGTTTGGAGAGCCAAAGGAGCTAGCGTTGATGAAGAAGGCCTGGTCTTGTTGTTTGGAAAAGCCAGGGAGGAACCAGGGTTGACACTAGTGGGGTGATGCTACTACAAAACCCAGTGAAGGGCTTGCAGAGTTCTGCTGATGGTGGAGCTAACAATTTAGGAGGCTGGGCTGTTTGCAAAATTGGGATGTAAGGCTTCACTGTGGATGGAGTCTCATCTGGACAGGAGATTCTTCTTGTGAAGTGGGAAGGGTCGTGCAGATCGGGATACTCAAACATGAACATGATTAGGGAATTCACATCAAGAACAAATCAGGAATTCAACTGTGATGCCAATTGATGCAGCTTGAAAAATCAAACTGCGAAAAAAAAACTCAAACTCACCCAAGAGGATAATTTTATAAACTAGATGATGCCTGTTTTATAGATTCACAATTAGACCGACTCTTTGTAAAATATCAACTTAATTCATTCCCAAAGGAAAAAAAGTCATACAAGCTTTTCTAAGGAAAAAAATATAAACAATCTCATAAAGATTTTCTTTCTAAAAAATATACTGTGGTATCATAATTGAAACAACTTAGATAATTTATTAAAATAGTATTTTAAATCCTAACTGCGATAATGTGTTGAGAATATTTGATAGATTATTGTCTGATATTACCAGGAAAATGATCCTACACTAGAGGGAAGAGTCCAAAGAAGTGACCCGCGAGAAATGCAGACCTTTTACCGTGACTACTATAACAAGTATATCCAAGCACTCCAAAGTGCAGTGGATAAAGCTGATCGGTTAGTAAGATGTAAAATTTGCTTTATTAGCTGTCTATTATGCAATTGTTTAGACAGGTTAGTTTCTTTTAATTAGTGCTCAGCTTACGAAAGCATATCAAACTGCTGCTGTATTATTTGAGGTTTTAAAAGCTGTTAACCAGACGCAATCTCTTGAAGTGGAACCTGAGGTAAAAAAGCCTAAATATTGGTTATCATGCTGTATTACTAACCTAAAAATTGATATGATTTGGACATCTCCAATAATGTTGGCAAGCAATACAGATATTGGAAACTCACAATAAAATAGAGGAAAAGACTAAGACTCTTGGCCCGCACAATATTCTTCCTCTCGACCCAGATAGTGCAAATGAAGTTATTATGTGCTATCCAGAGGTATTATCCTTACTTTCTTAGGTATTTTCAAATGAATTATATGTTTGGTTTTGTAAATCTGATTTGGCATATCTGTGTTCTTTTTTAAATTTAGATTCAAGCAGCTGTATTTGCCCTTCGAAACATAAGAGGCCTTCCATGGCCAAAGGATTACAAGAAGAAATCTAATGCCGACCTATTAGATTGGCTTCAGATTATGTTTGGATTTCAGGTAATGATGCACCTTTGGTTACTTTTCTCTCTATCAGACGATGCACACTCAGTTAATTGTGCCGTGTATTATGCAACTCATGAAAAAATATTTCTAAATTCATGCAGGAGGATAACGTCTCTAATCAAAGGGAACACTTAGTTTTATTACTTGCAAATGTTCACATACGCCAAATTCCAAAGCCCGGTCAACAATCCAAGGTATGTCTCTTTTCTCTGATATATTTAGAGTGCTTCCAATAGCCTACATGATATAATTATATTTTGTCTCTGATTTTTCTTCTCTCATTATTATTGTGGGTTGCTTGTTTAGTTGGATGAACGTGCCTTAACTGAAGTCATGAAGAAATTGTTTAAGAACTATAAAAAGTGGTGCAAGTTCTTGAATCGCAAGAGTAGTCTGTGGTGAGGATATCTTAACCATTATGGTTTGGATCTTTCTTTTTCCAGTCTGTATGTATCCAGGATAGAACTCATTAATATCAAAATTTTCACTCAAATACCATTTGACTATTCCTTATTTATGTAATATTTTAAATGGTAAATATTGCAGGTTGCCAACTATACAACAGGAAGTGCAGCAACGAAAGCTATTATATATGGGCTTGTATCTCCTTATATGGGGTGAAGCTGCAAACTTGAGATTTATGCCAGAATGTCTTTGCTACATCTATCATCATGTATGCTGTCCAATTTTTTTTTTTTTTTTTGTCTAAGCCAGCTTTTTGTTTCACTTTTCTGTTCACTGGAAAGTCGATTTCTCTTGCACGACAAACCACACAATCCGGTTTATTTGTAATCTGACAAACATATATCACTCCCTAATAAGAGTTTAGAGAGGAGAGAAAAAAAAGAGAACTTTGATTGTGAACCCTATTGTCCAAGTTGGTATAGGAGCAGCCTTTCAGTCACTTAGCTTCAGCAACATCTGCCTGCCATCCTCTCCAATTTGCTATTGCAATCTACAGCTGAGTCCTCTACCTGATGCCTGTTTCCTGACTGTCACAAAGGATGGGTGGCCACTGCTGTGTCCATGGCTGTCACCTACTGCTGGCTGTCCATAGCTGCCAAGAATTTCCTGCGCGTATCTATTTAAATCCCACCTCTGCTATGTGTTTAAGCTACTATGTCTAGTGCGGAGAAGAGTTAGAAGATCACTAGGAACCTGTGGAAGAGGGTGCATTGTTTTCTTTATTTGGTGCTTCTATCGGAGTAATTTGCACATCTTTGGACTCTTGCTGAAGCCAAACACCCTTCCCAGAAGCTTGCTCATGCCACATGAGCTTTTGTCTTGTGTTGCGTGCCCTCACCTGATGTCTGTAGTTCTTCCATCGCATTGACAGGGTAGATCATATATTTATCCATACGGTTTAAAATTTCTTACGACGTCGAGCAATGTCAAAATGTATTATTTTGATAAATTATTGAAACTCGATACTATTTCACATAGACAGTCTCTTATGTCAATGAATATTTTTCATGCCAACATTTGACACTCCTTAGCATGCTACTATGCAGGTTAAGATAAACTGAGTTAATGTTGTTATTTTTTTTATAGCTCGTATCCATACAATTTAATATTAAAATTGTATCATTTTGGATGGAAAACAAAGTCTCTTTATAGTTTCTTTTGTTTCATTTTCTTGATTGTCTTTCTTCTTTCAGTTCTAATTTGCCACTGGTACTAGTACTACATATCAGAACCTTGGCATGATATTGAAATAATATCATTCCAATTGAAGGCTTAAACTTTACCATGACTAGAAATTTTGAACTTTGTCTACGTCTTGATTAATTGATATTGTAATTTGTTTGCTCTATTTTTTGGGTGGATGAGTTTTAGGTGGGAAATCGCATCGCAGATAGCTCCGTTAAAAGCCTTTGAGCGTAATTTCTCCTCCAAACCCGGTGGACTATCCATGTACACCTCTTCTAAATCACCATTCAGGAAAGCATTTTTTACATCTAATTGCAGCAAAGGCTAGTCTAGATTAGCAGTAATAGGTAAAAGTACTCTCACCGTATTTAGTTTTGCAACAGGAGCAAATGTGTTAGAGTAATCAACACCATAGGTTTGAGGGAATCCTTTGGCCACCAATCTAGCCTTATATCTCTGCACGGATCCATTTGAGTTACAATTCCTCGTGAAAATCCATTACATCCCACAATGTTTCTCGTGCTGGTAGTGTAACAATCTTTTAAATATTATTCTTATCAAGAGCTTTCATCTCAAGTACAACTTCTTTCCACTTTGGAACTTATAGGGCCTCTTGTACATTTTTAGGAATGTCTAGATAATTGAGAACAAAAAGTGACAGGAGATGAATACAAATTTGATAATGATACAAACTTCGATATAAGATGTTTGGTACAAGATCTGTCACCTGTATGTCAGACTTAGATTGACTATCAAAATTTGGAAGAGAATTATTAGTACTAGGATGAAGATTCTCCCTTAGCTCGGAATCACGGCTATGGTGTAGAGATTCATCTTTCCCTTTTTGATGATTTTTTTTTTTTTTTCAAATAGATAATTCCCTTCCAAGTTTGTGCCCCTTCCTTGAATATATTACCAGTCATATCATGTTGTGGTATTGTACTAGTTTTTTCACAATTTTGTTTTTATGATTTTTGATTGTCAAATGTAGTTTTGGATTCAGAAACAACACATGAGAACGGCCCTTGGCCATTTGTAGACGTATCTTCCCTTGTACTCTCTCTTGAAGATGAATGCTCTTAAAAAAAGGGTTGTGTTAAAAAAAAATGTGACATCCATTGTCATAATTTTTTTTTGATATCGGATCATAACACTTGTAACCTTTTTGCCTAGGGGAGTAACCTATGTAGACACCTTTCTTGACCTTGGTTCAAGTTTTCTAGTTATCCTATGTGTGAACAAAAGTTGTGTTAATAGTAAGTTGAAAGACGCACAGTAGGAAAATATATTGAAAATGTATCGAATGGAGTATGAAATTATAGAACTTTAGATAACATTCTATTAATTAAATATGCAAAAGTTAAAATAGCTTCACCCACAAATATTTTGGTACTTTGGTTGAAAAAGTAATGCTTATGCGTCCTCCGGGAG